>JAFVLL020042153.1:0-19947 GCA_021397915.2 Tor tambroides
AAATCCATACCCTAAACTAAAACACCACTGCTTGGGACGTGCTGAAATGATGTACTGAGATTCTGTGGCAGAACCTCTCCTCTTTCCACAAGTAAACAAGCCATAATTAATTGTACAGTGTGTAAATTTAGCCCAGAGGCACGAAGGCCATCTAAACCCTTACCGCAAGGAAAGGTCTTGGCAAATAGCCACACAATATTTTTAATTTGACCTTTTTCTGTTAGGCCCAACAACTGGGTTCTCTGTGCAGATTCTGTAACATCCAGACTTTTTCTGTCATTCAAGATTATAATGATCTTGCAGTGGCACCGATGTGTTGATGATTCAATATAAAGCATGAGTAACACAACAAGACTTTGAATCATATGATGGGCACGACAGTGGCAAAAGTGAGAACGAAGTCATAGATAGCTCTTGCAGTGTTTACAGTATGTGCTCTCAGTATAGATGGTGTTAAAGGGTATTATGGGAGAGCATTTCAGTCAACATGCTGAGACATGCTTATACATGCATTCACCCACTTTCCCTTTGCATGCATGTAAATGAATGGGAGCTAAAATAAAATGGTCTCTAAAGAGTTCTTCTTTTTTAACAGAAACATTGCAGAATTAGAAAATGTATACGTTAAACATTCAAGACGCCAGGTTAAGTCAAATCATTTAACAATAAAAATATGATTTCTGCAAGTTCTTTCTCTCCCTCTCTCTCTCTCTCTCTCTCTCTTCTCTTTTTTCCAAGCAAACTAACAAGCTATGGACATTGATGGACTTTCCTGAGGTAAATGTAACGTCAGATGACGTTGACAGGCTGTTTTATTGGCGTCTTTGAGCAAGATTGCATGAGACATGACACATTTCAATATTTGTGCTGTATCTTTTAACATCCAGTACCTTTTGATGTTCATTCATGTTTTGTTTTGTTTTTTCGTAATACAACTATAACTACAACTAACAGTAATAAAGTGGAAGAGATGATCGGTTCACTTCGTTCTGCCATTCTGAAGGTGGCTATAGTCTTCTGTCATGCCACATTTGTTTGAGTTTGTTTGAATTTCATAATAAAATGCCTTCCTGTAGCTAAAACAGTAGAGCATGGTGGTAGAAACGCCAAGGTCATGGGTTCAAATCCCGGGAAAAAACAAGAAAAAAATACACACCTTGAATACAATGTAAGTTGCTTTGGTTTGGTTAAAAGTGTCTGCCAAATGCGGAACTGTAAAATGAATATAATTTGAAAGCTGAGACTATATCAAAAAGTAATGAAACACAACCGTCAAAATTCAATTTTTTATTTTTTTTTCTCTTGGCGTATAATTGCTTTTTGAAACAGCTTATTACAACTTTAGACACAAAATGACGGCGTGTGTTGCATGTTATTACGCACTGCATACATGTGGTTTAAATAAACTCTTTGCTATGTACTTTAATTTACTTACATGTCCTATATATCTCAAATTTAGTGAAAAGTAGTGCACCCGGTCTTAAAGCAAGTGAGACTATGTCCTCAAAAACTTGATCAGGTCATACGGCCTCAGTTCGGTCCTAAATCAGTACAAATGAACTGATTATTTAAGCGCAAAATGCAGTCTGTTCCAGGTGCGTGCTCTCAAAGGTGCATTAGATGGAGCAAGTCAAGGCGTTAACATAAGGCCGGAGTGTGGATGTAGCAGCAGGGTCTTTGAACCCTCCAGGTGCAGCTGTATGTTGACTGATAGAAACAGGCTTCGGCCTGCGATCACAATGCCTCGGATGCTCCAAACAGGTTCGGAAAGGAAGTACTGTTACACTTTGACTTGTTTATCAAAGAATAAGTTACTGAACAATGCGTTTTTTTCCAGGAGATAGCTGAGGTCGAGAGTGTGTGTTGCTGTGTGTCTGAGACACTCCAGTGGGGTCTTATTTGGCAGTGGGAGAACACAACTGCATCTTTCGTGAACATCCGCAGGCAAGTTCGCACTGTGTTTTCCTCTGTGTGTAGTTGCAAAAACCCTCTTTCTTTGAGCAAAGAGTGTGTGTCAGTAGGTTTAAGCACATGTGCGAATCCCACTGGGCTTATAGTCTACGCCGAGCTCCATTTTATCCCCTGTTGTTTTGCTATTCAAAAGCTGCTGTCCTTGTCTCCATCTTTGTGCCCACATACTCATTAAAAACAAATATGTCCTCATTAGCAGCAAGGCATAGATTACACGTGTACACATCAGTCTGCCGAGTTCATTTGCGCAAACATAACAGCCCTCCTGTCATGGATCTCAAAGCTGTTTTTCATTTTACTTGTTTTACGTCTCATACAGCAGCATGATGAACGCATTAGTGCTTGGTTATAGAAACGCTATACCACTCATCATTTTCACCTTATTTCCTTTCAAATAAGTCACAGGAAATATAATCAGTGCAGGCTGTAGAGCTCAAGTGTAACCGTGGAATGGCAGCATAGCTAGAGGGTTCTTTCGGGTCAGTGGGGCTGGGGATGAGTGTGAGGCGAAGGAGGTGAATGAAAAACTGAAGTAAAGCGAGTCTCCTCAGCTTTTGCCCTCTCTTTACAATTTCCCTCCTCCAGATCCATCCGTACCCCGCAGCGCACCGCTACTGTTTCTGGGGGGGAATTGAAGAGAGCAAGGAGCTAGCGTTCCGTGCGCTCTGCACTTATCGCCTTGGGCCGCGCTGTGATTTTCTCCTCAACCTCTGTGATGCTTCCAGTGTCTCTTCCTGCAGATGTTCAGGAACATCTAAGCTCAAAGTGCAGTAGCGTTTCCGAGGCCTTGTGTGACACGGGATACGTTAGCGGCGCATGAAGGTAAGCTCGACATATAGATAAAATGAGGAGAGTGGTGGAAGAAGAAGTTGTTGATTGGAGGGTCACCACGCTGCGCAAAGGACACAGGTTGATATCAAGGCATGGGCTGTAATTAGCGAGGCAAAGCTCTGAATACGAGCCCCACCGTGCAGTGTGGGGAAGCAACATGTTAATTGCTACCTTTATCAACGCACAAAAATACAGCAGGAAGTGTTCACTCAAACCTTACGAACGCACAGAGAAGGAAAAACTTTGACGTGAAGACAGTTATGGACAAACTGTGTTGGGGTGATATTGTTGTCATGCTTTGAATGGATGGCAAAGAGGGATTAAACAATTGCCAGGTATATAATAAAAAAAATATAATACTGTATCTTGCATGCTGAGATGATTAATTTGCTTAAATATTACAGCAGTCATTGTATTTTTGCCCATTATCTATCCTGATACTCTGCATGTGATAGATAGAGGAATGAAATGAATGCTTTTATTCAACAAGGATGCATTAAACTGGTCGAAAGTGACACTATAAGGACTACAGAATACAGAAAGTTTGTGTTTCAAATAACTGCTGTTCTTTTGAACTTTCTACACTGTAAAAAAAAATCTGTAAAATTCACGGTAAAAAACTGGCAGCTGTGGTTGCCAGAATTTTATCGTAACTTAAATTTACATTTAAATACCAAAATTTCATTAACTGATATAATGTTAATATACCAACCTATGGAAGTACTGAAATCTGTTTTGTACCTTTGTAATACACTGATAACCACCAAAAGCAGGTGGTGATGAGAAAGTCACATGATGAACCAAATCCCATTACAAGAAGCTTTTAAATACTACCATATAGAAGGTGCACAGTGTCATTCAAACAAACACTAAACACCATCATGAAATTGAAATAATGCAATAAACATTAATTTAACAACATTAGATGTAACATACAACCCTAATGTACACAACTGATAAGAAAAAAACTAAGAAGAAATATAGTTATTTCAATGAAAAAAAACTTCAAATGTGAAATGTAAAGCAGGGAATTCTGAGAAAGTCAATTTACGGTTATTCACTGTAAATTATATGTTTTTTTTTCACGTCCAAAAATTGTATATTACTGTAAAATTATATGTCATGTTCAATGCAATTTATATAGTAGGCTAGGGGAACTTACCTTTAACCAATTAATAGGTTTTTACTGTAGCATTTTTACAGTAAATTAAAATTACAACCATTTTTACAGTGTTATCAAAGAATCCTGACAAATAAAATGTATCATGGTTTCCACAAAAACATTTAACAGCATAACAGCATTTAGAATAATTACAAATTTTTCTTCAGTACCGAATCAGAATATCAGAATGATTTCTGAAGGATCATGTGACACTGAAGACTGGAGTAATGGCTGCTGAAAATTCAGCTTTATCATCACAGGAATAAATTACATTTGAAAACATATTAAAATAGAAAACAGTTATTTTAATTTGTAATCATATTTTACAATATTTCTGTTTTTATTATTTCAAAAACATTAAAAATGTCATATAAAACATTATCAAATATTACTCTGAAAAAAAATGTTATCAAATATTAGCTAACTCCTTTTATCATGTATTAGTTACTTCAAGCTTAAATGTCCTCTTTTTGCTAGCACAGGATATACACTTGCTAGTGCTATCTGAAGACATCTGACTGTGTGACAAGAGTGACTGTGTCATACTGATGTACTCATTTTGTCGGCTTCTCATTGGCATTTTAACAAAGGTCTCTCATGGGCCCTCCTGACTTGAAATACTTGGCTATGGCCAATGGCATGCCTTCGAGCGACATACTACACTCACTCAACCTCAAGGCTGGTGAAACCCTCTGCAGAGATGTCAGTCATTGATCCCTCCAGCGTGGACATGGTCAGGGGACTGGAATATCATGTCTGGGCTGATTCCCGACTTGCCCCTGGAGACTCTAGGCTGGTTGTTTTGTCTTGGGAAGTGGTGCTCACTGCAGTGATGGAAGCCAGTCGTTTGTTGACATGGTGGTATGGAATGTTACACCTTGTCACGTTGCTCCTGTAGAAGAAATGTCTTTCAGCAACTGTGTAAAGAGATGCCTCAGGATTTTCTTTGTCAAAGATACATCAAAGGAGGTGTTACAAAAGAGTTTTTTCGAGGTCTGTAGAGAAGGAATTGCTAAGGTCTGTTCTGGTCTTCTCACTCTATATAAAGACAGAGTAGAGCAAACATATAGCACTTGTCTTTAAAACGCTGCGATTTTTATTCAGCAAACTTTCCTAATATGATAACAAGCTGGCATAAACTGTAAACAGCCCACTTACCATTAGATAATTGAAAAGAAAAAAAAATTAGACTCAGTTTCCCACTGTGCCACCCTCTCTCCCTTTTTTGACATTTATCTTTAGTTAGAAAAGGCGAACATGTAAATTGCCAGAGACAAGTGTTCGTAGGATTATCTCAAGATTTCAAGATTTTTATGATTTTTATTTGTCACATACATAGTTATACAGAGTATAACCAGCAGTGAAATGTTAGTAAATGTTAGTTTACATACTTTACATACTCTGAGTTTAGAGGAGGATGTTACGCCGTGGTTGTCGAGAGAAATTAAAATTAATAAAACAAAGGACTAATGAGAGTATGGTGGATATCTTAAATACCTTCTGCACCTAGGTTAACTGGGTTTCAAGTCCTTTTGAATTTTGTTTTGCTCTACTTAGGATTTCAGCTTTTTGACCTGGATTTAAGAGAAAAGATTTGAACAACTTTATCATATCATATCATATCATATCATATCTAAAACAAAATTTGCCTAATTATATATTCTATCACTATTTAATTCCTACATTTCAACATATTGTATATTAATGAATAAAGCAGCTTAATTTCTAATTTCTCTGCTCCTGCAAAACACATTCAACAGAAAATTACAGATACTTATTGTAATTGCTTGACTCATATTAAAAACAAATAAAGAAAACTAAATTCTGTTTAGTTTGAATGCTAATGCATTCTATGTTTTGAATAATAATGCCACTTGTTTTTATACAGTTCTTCAATTGAGTTACATAAATCATTAAAAGCAACAAATTTACGGTTTCATTTTGGTACACTGTCTAATTTACTGTAGAGTCATTTTTATAAGTGGAGTAATTAATTTGAATCAATAACTGCTCTCTAGCTTATCTGTGGCAAAGGAGTGCCAAACTAATGCTTTTTGCATTTCGTCAATTGTTTTAGTATAATTGGACTTTATCATGTGTAATGGTATTTAACATTTACGAGTAATGGGCCTTTAACAGTTAGACAATATGTCCTTTATCTGCTATGTGCACTATTTTTGTAAGAACTATTTTCTATAGCATATTTTAAATGCAATTCAAATCAATTAAAAAACGCAGTTAATTTTAGCTATAGAGAACTACTACAGAATAGCTGTACAAGAGCATATACCAGATCAATTTGGAAACTCTTAAAATAAACTCTTGTGACCAGAATATCTCTCTCTGAGTCTTGCAGGCACAGTGAGGAATCTGATGAGGTAGTGTTGCATTTTTGTTTGTGGGTTTGTTGCAAGTGCTGTCCTGGAAATCTCCGCAGCACCATGATATATAAATATAAACTATGCCATAATATCATAAAGGATACTTTTTTTAGTCTAAATTAAATGAATTTATTTATTTATTTATTATTATTATTTTTTTGTTCATACAAAATAACCTGTCAGTGAAAAAATGTTATCCGTATGTGCGTGGCCTCACGGCAACAGCAAACTGACTGATTTGCTGAAAGGTGTCCGTGAGCACGGCAAACTCTGCCGCGCTTGATAGTGCTGTTCATTATCATGTGAGAAATACTCGTGCCGCTATGTGAGCCTACCATAATAAACAAGACAGGTACTTCTGAATGATACCATCAAATCATAATTTTTAACATGCATGCAGGGTTTTGAATGTACACTTTTAATAAGAGCCTTGAGTTATTTGTCAACCTGCCATTGTTTAATGAATCTCAAGAGCAGATTCCAAACAGGTGGTGTAAAACATACTATGCCACTAATATTTTAAACCCAAAAAGCCAGGGACTGAGTTGAACATCAGTACGGATCTCGCCACTATTTATTACCCCATTATAAGAGTGCCCTGGAAGAGTGACGTTAAGTATAACACAAAGTGTTGGCTTAAAGGATGTCTAACAGATGGCTTACAAAACCCAGGATGTTTTTGAAGGGAAAGACCTCAGCTTACATTATTAAGCTGTCACGTCTGCACATAGCAAATATTCTGGCAGGGATAAAATCAAATGAACAGAGTAGTAGCAGGAAGGGAGCGGTATGGTATAAGGAAAAAAAAAGCCCCGAACAAATCTCTCTCTTGCTAAGTTAATTCGCAGGTCAGCATTGCGCTTGCCAAAGCCAGACGATATGAACTTTGCATGCATCGAGTTCATCCCCCGTTGCTTACCCATCAATATAGCAGCTCATTTAAGCCTTCATTAGACCCGCGGCGAAGCAACCTCAGTCGATGTCATCAAACTCGGGTTCATCTCGCGTGGCCTGGCAGCCTATCGTGCGCAGAGCTGATGGCTTGGAACAGGTATTTGGGACGAAACCGAAAGCAGATGTTTCGCTTTAAGACCTCTCTTAGATGTCTAATGAATCCGAAAGTTAAGGCCCGTTGATCCAGAGCTGTTTGATTTGCCAGTGGAAATGGGGCATCACATTCATAACGAGCAGCATTACCTAATCACAGTAAGGCAGTGTGGGCTGTGGGGGAGTGGTGGGCTGGGGGGAGTTGGGGTAGGAAATGAGTGCCTCTAATGCCTCCTGAATGTTGCGAATGAATCATTGGTGTTGAGTACACGCTGCAGAGTCCAACTGATGTCTCATTTCCTTTATCCTACCTGGACGCGGAGAGCACTTCAACCTTGCAATCAGGGAGACCTTAGAGAAAATCACTGAGACCTACGCAGACCTTTGAACGGTCATGTAACTGAGTGTGCGTTATGCAAGATTTGTGAGAATGGGATGGTAAATATGTGTGTGTTTGTATGTACTGGGAGTTGTATACATTTTGGCAATACTGAATATTTAAAAAAATGATGAAATATTGGATTCATGTATGGCATCAACAGTTTTATATACTTTGTCTAGTAATTTTCATTATTTATTTCTGCCTGAAGTTTTAGTTAACAGCAACAATACTGGTTGAATGCATTAAACATTGTTTTTGTTCATTGGCATAAAGCTGAAATAAAGTAAAAGTAAAAGTATTAGAAGAAAAAAGTAAATCTTAAAAAGTTAAATGAAAATTAGAAATGTCGCCTTGGCTGAACTAAAATAAAATATGTAAGTTAAAGAAAAAAATGCTAAAACTACTAAAACTGGAAAAAACACATAATAAAAGAATCTGCTGGGGAAAAAAGTAGACAATTGTAAAAATTACATTTGAAAAAATGTTTGTTTGTTTTTTCTCACATTTAATTTAGATCAAAAGGCCTTCATTACTCCTGCATTAGCAGTGGTGGAAGCTACTTTGCTTTTTTTTTTTTGCATGTTTACTACTATGCAAGATCTTAAACAGCTGTATGGCACAATATATAAATATTTTTATGGGCTGTCTACATAAAAAAAAAAAAAACATTTCATAATTTGCTTGTTTGACAATTGTCATTCTGAAGCTTTTCATTGCTGAAGCCTTTCAGACAGAATGTATGAATCTATTACTCTTTGTTGTTCAAAGCATGTCATGAACTTCACTCGAACCTGTTCACCCAGCCTTTCAGGTCATTGTCCATCATATTCTCAGAACAGCAGCCAACCCTCGAAACACACGTTTTAAGCTATTTGTGCTCTTTTTGGTAGTGAAGTGGTGGACACTTTAACCTAATAGACCTTAATGCTTATGGCTCTCAGAGGCAGTAATTGCACCCCATATCTGTCTGCCCTGACCTCTTTCACCACTGCTCTGCTTTTACAAGAGCCACTCTTTCAGCTAAGCAAGTGGACTTATTGCCAACAAAACGGAGATGTTATGATGTCTTTTGCAATGTTTTAATATTTCTCTTTCCTTTTTTTAAGTTTTCATTTTGTCACTGATGTCTTGGAGAGGATTTTTACAGGTAAAAGGGTAATTAAATATGTTTTTAACACACACTTGGTTTTAACAAGTTTTGACAGTTTAGCTTTTTAATTTATTTTCTTGAGTCCAATGTCATTTTTTATTTGTCATTTTAGAATCAGAAGAAAACACACTGGCCGTTTCTTCTATAGCCATGGCAACATGAGTGCACAACATGCCATTGGTGAAAAAAAAAACAAAAAAACACTGTAATTTTAACATACGCAAAGTTATAATAAACAGACACATCATCATGATTACCGTTCATCAGTTAAAGGGCCAGCCACATATTTATGACCTATGACATGTCTTACACCTCTGAGCTTCCATCCTGATGGCTTCATTTGCCACTCTGCACTACCGCTAAAACAGCGTCACGCCAGCTATGGTGAGATTAGAAAATTACACAAATGGAAGGGTGGAAAGGTATAATTGAAAATGGCAAAGGGTTGAATGGGGAAGACATTTAAAATGAGTGCTCTTTGCTGTTAGGCTGGCAGGATGTTGGGAAGCCTTGGAGGGGCATGCTAAAGAATCATTACACTTTGTGACAGGGCTCCAGGACAGCGCCCGTCGGAGAAAGCTGGCAAGTCGCGCCCAGACAAACAAGAGTAGAGTTTAATCACGGAGATTACTGCAGTGCCGCTGCTGCCATGACAGCGACTAATTGAGGAAATACAAGACACCTTCTAATGAACATCTAATTAAAGCCATACAATGTTCCAAGAAGCATCTAGAGGAACGTACGAGGGAAAATAAGACATGGCATGGTGCCTTCTAGAGCGTAAGTGGTACGTAAGCCGCTTTGTCTCTGTGGCTTGTTTCCCAAAAGCATTGTTATGCAGTACTTAAATAAATCTGGAGGTTTGAGAAAGAGTGATGACTGTCAGCCAGCTGCACCTCCCATTTCCAAAGTGTTCACATTATTATCATGAGCGTTAGCAGCATGGAGTTTAGTCCAATTGTGTGTCCAATTTAGCTTTCAGGTCAATAAAAAAGAAGCCTATCCAATGTCACTACTCCATCATGAAATAATATATAATGTACTTGTTAATGAGTGTCATTTGTAAGGGCAAATACATTTGTTCCTTTATTATTATTGTCAATAATTTATGGACAATTCATTTATTTATTTTGGTGGAAAGGGTTAATTTTTTTTTTTTTTTTTAAATGTCTGTAGCAAATTAGCTCGAAAGGGAAATATTTATAATTAATAATAACTGGTTATAATTAATTATGAGTATTTAGATCAGATCTTAGAATTAACTGTTACAGAATCAATGTTACAATGATTTAATCTGTTCGTCCACCGACAGTATAATCATTTATCAATTCTAGGAAAGATTATTTTCCTGGCCAAGAAAGAATAACTTTCCTACTTCATACAGTACTAGCATTAACTTAGCATGTAGCAAGATCAACATTCAGTGACTCCGAATTGTGAGCAGCACACAGAGGCAATCAATTGTGAATATAATGAATTTAATAAATGAAACTACAGCTAACATACAATTAGACTAAGCAAAACACATATATACAGAATGAAGGAAAGTAAGGAAAGAGAGAGAGAGAGAAGAACAAAGAATGGCAGTATTTAGCATCAATTAACCACGACCTAGTGAGAATCATCAAAGAATCAAAAATCACCTTAACAAAGGGGCTCAAACTTAGACACGCATTTGGAAACGGTTACTTGCATTGGCTTTGTTGCTGACCAAGAGTCCGGATGCGGTAGACAACAGAGGTTCTTGATGAGTTCAGTAGGAGTGAGCTGAAGGCTTTCGTCGGGTTCTTCTGAAGATCAGGGAGTCCACAGTGAATCTACGAAGTTACTTGAAGATAAAACTGCCAGAAGGTCAGACTCAAGGGTGATGAGTCTTGGAGAGTGTGTCTCAAAGGGGTTGAGCAATGATGGGTTTGGGTTAGGGCCTTTTAACGGTCCCTGGTCACACCCATCTTTGGCAGATTGACCAATGTAGAGGTGTGAATTTTGAGCGGGAGAGGTTCCTTTGTCTCACGCAACACCTTATTTTGCATGGTTTATGGTGGTCTGGAGGATTTGTCCAATATTAAGTCAAAGTATGGTAAAAAGAGTATGGTGCAAGTTATGGTGACATAATATACACCATTAATCTGGGAATCAGAAGACAGTCATTTTGATACCTAACATGCAAGGGTTTGGAAAACATTAAGGCAGTGATACATTAATATGTCTAGATCCAAGTAATTGGAGCTTCACTACAGTACTAAAGATTTGTAACTAAGCTACTATAACCTAGGAGCATGCATACAACACAGGAATACACTATATACATTTTGGAACAGTTTGATTGTGGATAAATGGAGCCAATGTCCTTTCCTATGCGTATTGTGGCTTTTGAGTGTGTCTGGGCCACGGGTAGTGGCTCCTTGTGGGGATGGGTGAATCGTTCCTTCCCCCCCCTCTAATCTCTTTGAAGCTCAAAGAGAAAGTTGACGACTGTCCCTGCTAGCGTTGGAGAAGATAGCAGAGGTGATAGCTCCCTTTGAATCAGAGGTGGACATTAGACATGCATCCGTAATTGCATCTGTAATTCCGTTACAACAAGGGAGGAGGGAATGTTTATGATGCCTAAAACCTGATCGAACATCTTGATTGCATTCAAATACTACATGTCTTTCATTCAAATATATATATATATATATATATATATATATGATGACCGCAAAGAGAACCGTGTTTTTGCAATAGAATGACCCATGTTGGAAGCATAAATCCCCTGATTGCTAAGCCATCTCCTGAAGGACCTCCTGAGGATAGTGTCCTTATGTTGGCCTCCTCTTTAACATTATCGTCTGACATGCATTCAGCTTAACCAGGGTGCCAAGTTGGATGCCAAGAATGTGACCTTAAATGGTACCATAATTTGGACCACTGCTGGTCCCATTATATTTAGATTCACAGAAGTCTTGGAGTTGCATCAGAAAATGACCCTTAGCAACCAAGGCATGTAACAACATTATTATCTGCATTCTAACAAGACTTTTTGGAGTGCCTTATGACATTGCCATTCAATTCTGACTTGTATAGGTGACATAACGAAGCCCACTCTGAGGACGTATGCCAAGGATGAGATGCATTTTCGAGCTGTCACTTTGCTGGTCATTTCACCCTAATTGGGACATCACCGACCTGCTTTCCCTGAAAATATGTCATGGTTTGCCCTTGTAATTATCCTGTACCTGTCAAAGGCTGTAATATCACACCAAACAACTCAACTTTTGCTTATTTTACCAACATAAAGCACAATTTTTATCCTATGTGACCTTATGTGTTCATAATATAACACCATTTTGAAACCCCTTTTTTGTCTCTTTGCACCCATTTAGTCCTTGGAATATCAGTTTCCAAATTCAAGCAATGGAACACGTTCAGGAAATCCATCGCCAAGTTTAATCTAAATCTTACAGAATTTTCCATTTTACAGCATAAGTTGTTGCTCAAAATTGTGTAATTTTTATTCATGGCCACACAAATGGACTCAAGTTGCTGAATACCACTAAATGTTGGGCTTTCTCTTTTATTTTCCTGAAACGCTGTCCAAGAAAGTTGGGGTTATTGGAATGTCTTTCATTTAGAAATATCACCAGAGAAGGATCATCTAATTCTATGAGACAGTAAATATACACTTTACGTCATTTCGTTACAGTTTTTGCGTTATTTGATGTTCTTTATTGTCCCTTTCTGATGTTGGGGATAACATTATGGCAATCCTCTGGTTTCTGTTGTTGTATCATTTGCTCAATGGTAAATAGGAAAGGAAAGGACATGATATGGCATGTGGCCAAGTATGGTGACCTATACTCAGAATTTGTGCTCTGCTTTTAACCCATCCAAGTGCAAACACACTCAGTGCTCTGCTTTTAACCCATCCAAGTGCATACACACTCAGTGAGACGTGAACACACACACACCCGGAGCAGTGGGCAGCCAATGCTGCAGCGCCTGGGAAGCAGTTGGGGGTTCGGTGCTTTGCTCAAGGGTCTAACATCAGTCGTGGTATTGAGGGTGAAGAGAGCGCTGGACATTCACTCCCCCCACCTACAATCCCTGCTGGACCTGAGACTCGAACCCACGACCTTTGGGTTACAAGTCCGACTCGCTATCCATTAGGCCACGACTGCCCCCTATAGGCCCATTCACTCAACTTTTTCTTTTGGATTAAAACATTTTTAATTCAAGTACATCTTTAATGCGAATCACATCACTAAGAGTAGTCATACATTTGTAGCCAACAACAGGGATCAAGTTGACAAATTGCTTATCTAAACTTTAAAAGATGCTGAGTATACCCCCCCATCACAAATCGTACCAACATCACATTCATCTGAGCTGTTGTTTTGTCTACATGATTACAAGAGCTAAATTTGTGCAAAAGAGGAGATCTGGACTTCGTCTTTGTATAGGTTCTCCTTGGCTTTCACCCCAAACAATCTGCCACCAAGACTTAGTCAAGGACAGAGACATGGCAATAGAAACATCCCTCAGGTTAAAACCCATTTTTACGGATGTTTCAAGTGACAATCACTAAAATTCAAAGCATGAACATTAATTGAGGAACTCTTTTAAAAATCCAGCCCAATTTACCCACAGGAGCTTTAGCGAACTGGATTCACGTTATCAAACAGTTTGCCAATTTTACTCTTTACTTAGCTGCTAATATGTTTGACAAGTCCTTTAAATCAGTGATACTGAGAAGGCCGTTTGATTGGACTAGTTGTCACTTTAAAAAGGATGCCTGAGGCTGGTGATTGACTCACTCTAGATGGAATGAGAGAGCTTTGTGAAGGATGCTGCTCTGGAAGTGTCCGTTGGATTAAGAGCTATTATGGGAACATCTATTATGACACCTAAATCATCAGCTGCAAGGCGCAGCCAAATGCGCCATGAAACGGACCCGAGAAGACCTCGCTCCTCACACTCCATCTGTGCTACTTGTCACACGCTTTTCGGCGAGTGGAGACAGAGCTGCTAAGAGAGAGAGAGCTGAAGAGAAACAGAGGGATGCACATATGTAAGCGCTCCATCTATATATATGGCGCCCAACGTAGGGCGCATGAAAGGGTCTCATTGAACTGCTCGCCTTGGGTGAGATGTGTTTGTTTCCATCAAACACATCTGGTGTCTTTCCATCACCCTCCCAAAAACGTTGTTTGCTCATTGTTCTGTTTCGTCGCATTTATGAAAACTGAGATGTTCTCCATTTGATATGAACGATCTATGTCAAATAAAGTCCCATTATGGGACCTGGCTTATTAAATTTAGTCTTTAGAATAAATCCCGTCTCATGATTCAGATATATAGTACAGAGATAACTTGGATGAAAGGGCCACGCGGGGTCTTGCTCCACTTGCTCTTACCTTGAGGTGAGTTCCTTCCATCTAATTAGAAGATAAAAGCTGCCACTTTCACAGCGCTCAGGGCATGCTTGGAGAAACTCGGAGACTGAGTGAAGCAGACAGAGAATGAATGGGGTTGAGTGCGCTCTCAGGTTGCCATGGACACCCGCCAGAGCGTTCGGGTTCGAGGTCTGTAAGCACTGAGGAAACAGAGATGTGTATGAAGAATTGAAAACAAAATATATTTTTATGTGCCTTTTTTTTAATTAGCCGTTGAAAGAATATGAAAATGCTTATTTTTATTCTTCATTATGAAAATAAATAAAATTTATTTACATAAATTGAGTTGGAAGGTTAATAAAAAAGAGATAATGCATACAATAATGCAAACAACAGAGTATATAGTTTAATTAAAAGCAGGCCGAGTTGCCAAAACACATTTGTTTACTGTTCTGTCCAAACCATTTGCAGTCATTATTTATTTATTTATTTATTTATTTTTTGAAGCTGGTGGAGAACTGTAATTGTCCAATTAAATCTATCTATTATTAAGAGCAATGAATCTGAGCACCCTTTTTTTAGGAACATTCAAAAGGATGCAACTGACCAAGTTTGGTATGTGCAGAGTAGCATTTTCTGAGCTCGTGCCAAACCCAGCAAGGTTCTGTATAGAAATGTAAGCCAGTGAAGTAAAACTGTTCTTGAATACTTTTCCATGTATCCAAAGTAGTCTATTTTCAAGCATACTCAGATAACCCATTGTTTCCCCTTAGTAGATTGGAGAGCTGTTCATGCAGCAGCAGGGTGGTTGTCATCATAGAGGGTCTCCATGCAAGCTAGTGGCTGTGTCTGTGGCAACCAGAGTGGTAATAGGGGAAAAAATAAGCTGAGGCACCAGCCGTAATCCTTCGTTCAGAAGATCCAGATGGCTAACCTTTCAGTCAAAATATTGTTTTTGGAAAGAGGTGTGCAGACTTCTACCTCTCTCTCCCTCGCTCTGTCTAGAGCTTTTGCCTTCACCAACCCCCCCCCCCCCCAATCCCTCCTCCTTTTTTCTCTGTACTTCATCAGATCTATTCATGCTAAAAGTTCATCAGAATTTTCTAGAAAGCACATGTGATGTGCTTAGTGTGCTTACTGCGCACATATGTATGTGAGTGCATGCGTATGAATGGATGATATGCATGTTAAACGTGGGCTCCCCTCAGTCTCCAGGGTAGGACACACACAGAGCGACCTTGTGTTAAGGAGAGGGCTGACTCGAACCTGCCCACGCCACTCAGTACCGTTGATACAGAGACCACCAGTGGAATTTCCAACACAAAAACACAGTTGCTGAGAGTTAGCAGAGAAGTACCTAACATATGTTATGGCTTGTTTTGATTGGGATTTTCAAAATAATGAAATAGCCTAAAGATTTTGATTAGCCCAGAGAGCACAGAACAATTCCAGTTGGAAACAATTTTTAAAGAATGAAATAAATTATAAATTTACATTGTGGTAAACAAGTTAATACTACAAGGCGATACAAGGTAAACTAAAATGAAAGTTTTGTCATCATTTAATCTCCCTCATGTTGTTCCAAACCTTGACTTTCTTTGTATGGATTTTTTCTTTGTACCACAAAGTAAGATATTTTGAATAATGTTGGTAACCAAACAGTTTTGTTGGCCATTGACTTTGATTGTATGAAATAGAAGGTCTCACTTTATATTAGGTGGACTTAACTATGATGTACTTATATATAAAAAAAAAAACACTTTTGCTGCTGTTGAGGTGGGATATGGGTAAGGTTAGGGACAGGTTTGGGTTGGTTTAGGGGTGGGTTAAGGTGTAAGAGATGGAACAACAGTGTGATTATAAATGTAATTACAGAAATTATTTACAGATGTAATTGCATGCAGGTATTTTTTAAGATATGTTCAATGAAAAAACATGCAAGTACACAATAAGTGCATTGTGCCAAATGATTAATTTAAATGTAAGTACATGGTAGTTAAGGCCATTTAATATAAAGTGGGACCAAAAAGAAAAAAAATGGAAACATATCAAAATATCTTCTTTTATGTTTCAGTGGGAAAGAAGTCATGCAGTTTTTGGAGCGATATCAGGTTGATTAAATGATGACAACTTTCTTTTTGTGGTAAACAATCACTTTCAGTGAGATAAGAGTTTTGATGCAGAAATAATAATTTTTATTTTACATATTTTATAGATAATTTCTTTTTAAAACAATTTTCAATATAGATTTTTAAATTTCATTCTTTATTTATTTTTTACAATTTTATTGGAGTTAATTAAAAATATATAATCTGGTGCTATTCTGTTGCTCTGAAGTACTAACTGCTATAAAAACAAATTACAGACAAATAAATCTGTCAGTAGATTCATCAAGATAATTACTGTTAATGTGCTGTCAACGACTAAACTAAAATTGAAATTGCACTGAAGGCTGAAAGAAAACAAGTCACGCGGCCTCAGGAAAGATGCCGTTTGGGCTTCCTGTTAGTCTTCTGTCACTTTTAAGATAACAAAACACACAGTGTAAAGTACAGACATACTTCCCACACTAAAATATACACATTAAAAAAATCTGACACTTATTCTCTCTCTCTTTCTCCCTCTCACACACACACTTGGGTCCAGTCAGCGTGCCTCATGGGGGGAGCCGGACTGGCTCCTGTGGTTGATGGTTGGGGCGTCTCTGTTGCTGTGCATTGCCACACTGGTCCTCTTTCCTCTAGAGCCGCACAGACAGCCAGACTCCCGCACGCTGCTGCTGCCGCTGGAACACGCAGCTTGCGTCCAGCATTGAGCTCTCTAACAGTGCGTTCCCTGGCCAGCAGAGACATTCCAGCTTAAAAATTACTTTATTAAATATAGGAAGTAATTTAGTGGAGATGAGAGAAACAGCAAAGAAGGAGAAAACGAGAAAGGTGTACTCAGAAATGCAGTTTTCCAGGTTGTCGCTCTGGATGCTGAATGAGGCATGGTATTGTAACTAAGTTAAGATAAGTGGGGAGGGCCTATAATAAATGCAATTATAAACAAATTATGCTTTTGTTACTGAGTGCTCTGTACAGTAAGGGATAATTATGCTTTTGTCCCCCCTTAATAGTTTCCTCATCCCTTGTGACTGACCTCGGCTACATCCTGTTGCAGTGTTTTTACAGTAAGCAAACACTTTTACTGCTTTTGTCATATTTTTGTGTCCCATTTCAATGAAATCCCCATTAGCTATGTTATAATGAACTCATTCCTTCTTACCAAAACCCATTCCCATTAAAGGTCAAATATCCTCAGGATATTATAAACAGGGTCAATACAAATGTGATGTCACTAAGAGAATGGAATTCCGCGAGCCCCTGGGAATGCACTTCTGAAGCAGTAAATGCTTGTCTTCCCTGTAGTTGCCCTATTCCAGGTTAAAATATCATTCATAATTGGATTGGTATAAATATCTCTGGAAAATACACGTTGTGTCGCTGTCCGTATAATGTGTGTGGTGTGAATTTTAACCGTACATAAATAATGGTGATCAACTGCTTTTATTCAACATTCTCACAATGCTTTTATAATTAAAATGTAAGATAGATAGATAGATAGATGTTTACGCATGTTCTTATGTAAGGCTTGTCCCATTTTGTTTGATGTTTTTGATGACAGTTGGGACAGCAATTCTAGCAATGACAAAGGTCTGAGTGTCACTGATATCTCTCAAGTCTAAATTTACCTCTGAGCCTGGAGAGACGGGAACAGGTGGAGATCAGGCACTGCCAAATACTTATGCCACAAATCTTACGGGCCACTTTTTCATGGGGGTGTGTGTTTAGGGAACAAGTGTCTCATTTCTGTGTGTATGCATAACAACCTTTTCAGATCCAAGAGAGTTTGCGGGGCAACACAACCCACATCGGGTTTCTGTTCAAAGCCAGCTGGTCTGGCTTTATTAATGCAGGGCATTTCTTCTGTTTTCATTTAATTTTTTTATTTTTTTTTAATGACTTTTAAATTTTTTGTAACCGTTTGATTAACCTGGCCCACAGCTGGAGCTGCAGGGTGTGACTTCCTGGGGAAGCACAAGAACGGCACCGGTGAGTTTTTCCTTTCCAAGCTCTTCCCTTCTTCCTTCCCCTCATGTGATGAAGCGAAAAAGTCTGTCTGTGGAAAAATTGAGAACTGCACAATGGCCGAGCATAGTATGTTGTAGAGACAGATGTTTTATTTGTGAGGGGATTTCAGTTCAAACATTGTGAGCTGTGAAGTTTAGGCGGTCTGAAATGGCAAAACGGCTAGTTACTAGTAATACACATAATGATTTGTACTAATTTGTGTAGGTAATCTACAACTGAAATGATCACAGACACAAGGGCTCTGTAATCCTGAGATTATTTGGTGCTTTTATTTTGTTCTAATTCCTCAACGTCAGACTAAATTATTACTCCTGTTTAGGGTAATTGAATCCAACAACTATTTGCTTGGTTTGAAATGAAGCATGGGGGAAACCTCTGAGCCTCAGCACAGTGTAGATTCTTCTCACTTCTAAGCTAGCTGCCACGACAAAATCAATATCAATTTGTATCACTCAGGCCTTCGTACAAGTTTGACATTGCTAGTTTAAGTTTGAAGTAACGGGGGAATTGGTGAGTTTACCCTTGCAGAAGTGGTCTGAATGGTTTGAAAAGTTTGCACATGAGAACTCGGGGAATCTGTGGGGAGTGTTTAAAAAGAAAGAAAACTGAGAAATACCTTTCATAATTTTGAGACATTCAGAAAATGTAAAGAAAAATGTTATCACATACTGTATAATAAACAAATGCCTATATTATTATGAAGACATGTTAGAGAGATGGGTGAATGTGTTGTTATTTTTTTCTCTCAAAAATATCCTTGAGATAAATACATAGATAGACAGACAGGTAGATCGATAGATGCTTTTATAATTAAAATGTAAGATAGATAGATAGATAGATAGATAGATATTTTCTTTACATTATATTATAAACAAGTGAACAAGACAGCACTATAAACAGTTTTGCAAACAATGTCTATATATATATATATATATATATATATATACACAAACACACACACACACACACACACAGATTGTAAACAGTGAATGTTTTATATTTACAATCGTTTCTAAGTTTTAACAATCTTTTATACATTTTTTTCATTTAGTTTTGACATCAGTCCTTGATAATAACATTTACATATGAAATCTAACATTTGTATTTAGTTTCTTATGTATTTTCTCATTTATATTTACCTATATATTAAATTCAATATTAATTTTATTGAAGTGTGTGTGTGTGTGTGTGTGTGTGTGTGTGTGTCTATTTTTTCTGTGTCTGTGTGTATACAGATACATATCTAAGACTTAACAATATGGACTTAGTTTTGACATCAGCCCTTTGAGAATAAAATGTACATATGAAATTTTATATTTTTGTTTAATTTCTTACATTTTTTTAAATAATTTTTTATTAAGTCTCAACAATATACGGATAGTTTTGACATCAGCTTAGTCCTTTGAGAATAAAATGGCAATTCAATCTGCCTCCTCCTCTAGAGTAGTTTATTTGCATTCTGAGAACAATATTTCTGAGGCAGCATATTTTTAAGAAAGCATCACTTACAAGCTT
>JAFVLL020042154.1:0-93539 GCA_021397915.2 Tor tambroides
AAAAAATAGCCGTTAATATTTTAAGTTTAATAAATTGAGATGTATATATTGTATATTTGTTTTATTAATTATTTTTATTAATTCGAGAGGTTTTTATGTGCTACCATATGAAATATATGTATTGTTTTTATTTCCATAAACACAAACTGCCCGCCCAGGAGATAACACATTTATTGTGTCAGTCTGTCTAAAGGCTTTTTTTTTTTAAATTACACATTGTGTGTTAAAATCCTACACAACATGTGTCAGAATGCTGTCAACACAACCATATGTGTTGTTTTTTGACACATCTGTTTTTGCAGTGCATATGGAGACTTTAATCAATGTCACAATGGGGAACTTCACAGAGTATAATAAGACAAATCAGACCAGGTACATACACACACATGCTTAATAATGATGAAATAAAACAGCAAGAATGATGTTGACAGACTGGGGTGGGAAAGCCATGGTCACATACTCTGACTTTGGATGCGAATATACAGAATTTTGGCCATCTTACGCATGTTGGGCTCTTTTTTTTTTTTACTTAAATCAGGTAAGAAAATGTTCTTCATTTATTCATAAAATATTATTAAATCCACCCTTTTCATAAACGGCGTTTCCTCTGTTGCTGTCACTGAAATGTTGTTTTTTGGTCCTCTGGCAACTTGATCCGTGTCAATCCGCTTGAGACTCGGCTAGAGATCCAATGGGAAATGGCAAGAAATGAAGAAAGATGTAAAAGAAAATTAGCATGATCCAGAATGAGAGAATCCCAGTGTATTCTTTATGCTGCATTATGAAAACAGGAGTGATTTTGGCATGTTGGTATCAAAATTTTATTGAATCCTCATAATGCTCTGGTCTTCTGATATTTTAATAATAAATAACTCTTGAACTAAATCAGCGTTTTAAGTGAACGGATTTGTCATAATGCTTAAAATGTAATTACACTTGTGTCTTTTTTATCATTTTATGCATTTTTTTTTTTTTTTACATACATTGTATAACATTTTAAGACTGCAAATAAAGTACTCAGAAACAAAAACCCAGCTTTTGTTTTACTTGTATTATTTCACGCTGAATCATTGGAACAGCATTTAATCAAAGTGATTATCCTTGAAAACTCAATTCTGAGTCTATCTAAATGACACCAAGTCCTGTATTTTTGTGTGTCTAAATTTGTCTATGTTGTTTGTTATACAGATGTGCTAGTAATATTGAACTTTTTTCTGTTTGTTTCTTTTTTTCTTTTTAGGCAAGGTTTCAGCATGCCCGGGTAAGAATTTATAATAAGAATTATTAAACTGAAATATGAATTTACCTATTTATGAATTAGTTAATCACATTCACATGAGTAGCCCAAAAACTATAGCATTCAAATGTAAGTTAATATTAATCTGTACTTCACAGTGGCCCAGGATGTTCTTTGGCTACCTGTGCCACACAAAATCTGGTCGACCACATGCAGACTGGTGATGAGAAAGCAGGGGACCGTGCAAGTGATGCATGGGGGCCTGGGAAAAAATAAGAGATGAAGAGGAGAAAGACAGTTGCTTATTTGATTGTCTTCAGACACATCTATTTGTAAAATGCCTTTCCTTTGAGTCTTGGTAATTTTAATTAGACGTTTTATTATTCATGCAAAGAGAGAAAATATAGAAATATGTTTTCAACACATTGTTAATGTCATCTCTCCACACTAATGAAGAATAAAATATTCTTATTTCCATCCATTGATTCCTTTTCTTTTATTTGAAGATAAAATATGATCAGTTTATTTAACAAATATGTTGCCTGTTTTATCATACATAAAAATATAAATAAAATATAACCCAATATACGTTTCATTAACAACTACAACCCCCTAAGTACCTTAAAATCTGTCATACATACAGATACATTTACATATTTTCAAAAGTATGTCAATTACTTACAGTGGCTTACAGTCTGTAAGAAACTAATAATAATTGCGTAACTGCAACTGTTTTATTTTATATTCAAACTGAATGAAAATATATAAAACAATTTGTAATTATTGTGTGTGTATGTATTATATGTGGTGACGTATTTTCTCTCTTTATACAAAACACTGATAAGGTCTCATTAATTATCTCTGTTTTTTTTTAATGTTTGTCCCTGTCTTATTCAAGGACAAAACCAACTTCTGCCTGTGGGAACCACACACATATACAGATCATTAAAAGATGAAAGAGCTTTTGAATAGTCAGGGAATTGTATATAAGCTTAAATCAGCTCTGATCTGCTTCATTCACATTGACTGTGTTCAGTAAGTCAGTGCTGGTGATGAACAGCATGTTTCTTGTCTGGACTCTCGGCTTTCTGATCTTCAGCTGCACTCTTGGGTTCCCCATGCCTAATGGCACAAGGTAAGATATTTTCAAGCATATCTGAAACATTGTCCACAAAAATGACCACATTCTACTTCATAACTGTGATGTATTTGTTTTCAGCAATGGATCTTACATGAAGATGTTTCCCAATGTCACAGAGAGGAATTTCACAAACAATAATATCAGTCTGACCAGGTATATACATATATGCTTGACAGAACAGAACTGTTTGTGAATTATGGGTTTTGGTGGTAAAGAAATAGTTACACAAGTTGCCCATTTAACTTAAGCTGCCATAACAAATCTCTCTGATGGGGTTTTTATATACAGTGTTTTTGTGTTTTGTCTGTGACTGTACAGAATTTATTAATATAAGCAAGGTTTATGTGTGTGTGTGTTTGTGTGTCTGTGTTCGTGTGTACTAAAACAGAATTCTACATTTGTAACTTTTCCTTTCTCACAAAGAATGATGAGAGAATATGTGACTCTGGACCACAAAACCAGTCTGAAGTTGCTGGGGTATATTTGTAGCAATAGCCAAAAATACATTGTATGGGTCAAAATTATTGATTTTTCTTATGCCAAAAATCATTAGGATATTAAGTAAAGATCATGTTCCATGAAGATATTTTGTAAATGTCCTACTGTAAATATATCAAAACTTAATTTTTGATTAGTAATACTGTATGCATTGCTAAGAACTTCATTTGGACAACTTTAAAGGTGATTTTCTCAATATTTTGATTTTTTTTTGCACCCTCAGATTCCAGTTTTTCAAATAGTTATATCTCGGCCAAATATTGTCCTATCATAACAAACCATCATTGGAAAGCTTATTTATTCAGCTGTGATGTATAAATCTCAATTTGATAAAAAAAAAAATTGACCCTTATGACTGGTTTTGTGGCCCAGGGTCACATATATTACAAAATTCAAGTAATTTTCATATATATATATATATATATATATATATATATATACATACATACATAGGCCTATGCATGTATATTCCTAATAGCTTTTCTTTATTTACAGTTACCAATTCCAGCCATATGTTAAACGAGTAGCCTAAGTCGTTTTCTTTTCAAATTCTCTTTATTTTGAATTTCTAATTTGCATGTGCTGCTGCTTATAACATTCTGAACAAACCTCTACGCATCCTGTGTCATATCATTAAGTCACTCTTTTTCTTTGATAAAAGCAGACAACAGCTTCAGTCACAACTCAAACTCTAGCAAATATCTTTTAAATGAACGTAAGCTTGTTTTCCTTTGTCATTTCAGCCTAACAAATCATATACACATATTATCAAGTTTTTGTGTCTAGATTTATGTGGATAGGTTGTTTTTAAGGAAATGGTAGTGGTTTTGACTTGTTTGCTCTTTTAGGCCAAGCTATGAAATTTCCAGAGTGTGAGAATTTGTTGTCATTATAAGAAATATGAATTTGCTTATTCAGTGGATTTATGAAATTCACATGAGTGCAATAAGTTTAAGCAAACAAGATTCTTTGTAGGCCAGTTTCTTCTAAAAACTGGCATCCAAATGTAAGATAATATTCATCTGTACTTCACAGGTTCTCAAGTCCACAATGTTTTTTGCCTACCTGTGCCACGCAAAATCTGGGCCACACAATGCAGACTGGGGATGAGAAGGCAGGCGCCAGTGCAAGGGATCCATGGGGGCCTGGGAAAAAATAAGATGTACAGGAGAAAGAGGGTTACTTGTATCGAATTCTTTTTTTATTTAGTTGTCTTTTACTTTGAGCCTTGCTTTGATTCAGAAGTGCTAACATTAATTAAACTATTTTTTTATTTTTATTTATGCAAGCAAATGAAGAAATACATGTTATCAACACTTTGGTAATATCATCTCGCCACACCAATGAAGAAATCATTTTTATTAGTATCCATAGAGTCTTTTTCTTTACTTTTTTTCTATTTTTGTTTTATCATACGTAAAAAAACAAAACAAAACAAAAACAAAAAACAAAACAAAAAACTAATTCTAATCTAAAAATAATTAGCCTCTTTCTTTCTTTCTTTCTTTCTTTCTTTCTTTCTTTCTTTCTTTCTTTCTTTCTTTCTTTCTCTCTCTCTTACAAGAATGTGGGTATACATGCATCTATGTTCTGAAAAATTTATGAATCAAATCTGTCAATCATATCTACGCTGCATATTTTCATAAATATTTCGGTTACTCTCAGTAAAACTTGTCAAAGACATGGCAGTGCCCAATTAAACATGAAACTTTGAAGCAGAAAGCCTTAAATAGTATTTTCTTTAAGATTATACTTCAATAATCTTAAAAATAAAAGATGTAATTTTAAAAATTAAAATTAATTTATTTTAAAAAAAATTAATAAAACTTAAAAAATAAAATAATATTGTTTTACCATGTAGGAACAAAAGACAAAATAAATGTCTAGCTGCCTGCAACTGCATGTGATTACCAAAAGAGGGCCCCATAATATTAGAACACAAGGATAACCAACCGGATAACGTACAGGTTCAGATAATAATATAATATAATATAATATAATACGAAAAGATTTAATTTTATTATAGCCTGTTTACACCTCAGAGAAAAAAATATAACAGAAAAAGTAATTGTGAGTACACAGTATCTCACAAATGTTACTTTGTATCTCATTATTGTGACTTTATATCTCACTGTATGCACTTGTATGAGCACTGTATATGAAATACAAATTTATTTCTCATATTTGCACATATATTTCTTGTAAATTGTTTTTTTTCCCTCAATTTTATATTTTATACTTGATTTACTTTATACTATTTTATACTTGAGTTTATATCTAACAGTATCTTAGCATCTCACAATTTCAGCATTATGTCTCCTAATTGCAATTTTATATCTCACAAGTCTGATTTTTTTTTTTTTATCCCCAATACTTTATTTTTTTAAATCAGAACTCGGAATTATGACTTTATTTTTTGGAATTGTCACTTTATATTTTACATACTGTTGAACATTTAAAATATTTAAATATTATTTGAGCAAACTTATAAAAAGAAACAAGGTCTACGATCAAAACTATGGGAACATATGTATATAGTATATATATATATATATATATATATATCAGTCACATAAAAATATATTGATAATGCAAATTTAATCCAACAATGCAATTTGTATAAAGTCTCTAATAACCGGGTATTCGCCCCTTATTTTAAAGACACAAGATCCCAGAGCATCATAATGTTTTTGAACTGTCATCAGACTCCAGATTTACGAGAAAGAGCGCCGTGGAAGAATGAGTTCTGGCCGATTAGTTCCACCCCCTTCCACCTTCTGAAAGATTCCAATAATTCTGCTGCCACTCACACGCTGAGGACCAGGGAAGAGGCCAGCAGATTTACTGAATATTGAGTTCTCAGAAGGGAAAGACACCATTATCTGTGATTACTTTGAGTTAATCAGAGGGTCTTCATCATCAGATTCACTCGTCAATCAAAGGTGAACGTGACACATCAAGTTGCTTATGATTATCAGCTTGCTATTAATGAAAGAAAAAGGGCCTCAGGTGGTTTATGTGTCCCTGGAAGAGTAACGTATTCCACCTACATGTTCATCCTCTGCAAAGGGCAGCTTTGTCACTGACTGTGGCTCACACACACACACACACACACACACACACAAAATGATATGGATGCTGTACTGCGTGTTTGGGAGTCAACCTGATGGTCCTCTGACATTTCTGCAAATAACCATATAATAATAATAATAATAATAATAATAATAAATCAGCAAGTGAACTGGCTCAGGCTGAATAAAGACACCGAACTGATTATAGATTAATTAAACTTGTTTCATAATTCATTAATTTTACACAGTTATTGAACTGAACAAGTACGGAAACAAAATAATAGACTTGTCTTTTCAGAGCCTTTTCAATGTTAATTCCAATTCTGTTTTCTCCATAGCCGTGAATATCACGTGAACAATGATTAATATGGCAACATCCATAACACTGAAAAGTCTTATCACAGTTTATGCGAAACAAGTCCAGTTAGTCTTTTCACACTTCCATGTTCCTGGTTACCAGGGTAAATTTACTGTATTTCCGTTAACAGCAGTTGCCAAGCCTAACAAGAATATGTTTTGGATAGCATTTAATTTCTTCACAGAATGGGTTTAGTGTTACGCAAACTGGTGATGATTAATCTTATACATTTTATATTCTAGAAAACATTGGTCTAATGTGAACAGTTGGAGACGTATGTTACTTAGATTTGGTGACCATGCTGAGAGATTATCTCTGTTTCCTTCCATGTAGCTTTTCTTGTACCCCTTTCATTCTCTTTTTTAATCGTGTCTTTCGGTAAACCTAAGGGTAGTCTGCTAGATTTTAATGGTTTGGATTACTTTCCTCTGTGGCACACAACAGCTTTTCATGCCACAGTGAGGTCACCACAAAGTGGATTAAGACAAAGTGAAGCTCTCATGCTGTGCTACGAAAGTGGACGACTGCCACAAACACGCACCTACTCACACATAATAACCGCTGAATTTGGGAGTCGCACTTAACAGCCGGGCCAATTTCACGTCATTACTGAAAATGCAGATGAAAAGTATTTCAGTGTTTTTGAATCCTGCCATAAGGCACTCTCAAGAGTGAAAGAAAAACGGGTAAGCAGAACTTTCTAGAAGTTTCTTTCACTCACTCACTCCTACACACAACATTTTCTCTCCATAGTTGTTTTTATGTAATCAAGGGTTGTAGTTTCAGATTGAGATGACTATCACTGCCTCATTACAATCTCTTATTGGCCAATCACTTGAGTTGCCCAAGTCCTTCCTCTCATTTTAAAAATAATCCTGGTCGATGGTCCTCATCATTGTCATCTCTACCCTATCAGTCCATCCTTCTCCCCTTATCTTCATCGCTCACTTCTGGAGCAGTCAATGTAGGCCGATCATTAGGGGTTATAATGAGAGTGTACCTGTCTACTCACAGCCACTGACCTGCCTCTATCCACTGTGACTCATTGGAGGCCTCTTCATTTTCTGAAGAATAAGCCAGCCCTCTCAACACCCACGCAAGGGCAAGGTGTGCAAGTCCCTGTCATTATTGATGTGTGTTGGATTGTAATTTGTCATTGAGCAGATGCTTCTAATTCTAAAGCAATTTACACTACACTTACCCCTATTGGGAAGCATGTGGATAAGTGTCAGATAAATACATTGATGATGGCTTATACAGCTTATCTTCATTCATCCTCCATTCGTTTCTCAACTCAACTCAGCTCAACTCAGCTGCATTTGATTTAATCTCATCCTCAGTCTCATCTCATCTCATCTTAATCTAAAACTAAATCTCATCCTCAATCATGTCTCAACTCCATCTCACCTCAGTCTAGTATCATCTTGTCTCAAAACCTCAATGTCATCTCACCTCATCCTCTATTTAATTTCAGTCACATTTTATTTAAACTCAATCTCACTTTAACTCTACTTGACCTCATCCTTAATCTCATCTCAATTTTAATCTCATTCACATCTCATTATCAGTTTAACCTCATCCTCAATCTCATCTCATTTTAACCTAAAACTCCATCTCATCTCATCTCATCTCATCTCATCTCATCTCGTCTCATCTCAAATCATTTTAATTCCATCTCACCTCATTCTCAGGCTCATCTCAATGCCATTTTTAAAAATTATCTCACCCTTCGCCACAGTCTCACCTCATCTCAAATGAACTCCACATTGTCTCATCCTTAATCTCTTCTCAATCTAAATCTCAGTCTGATCTCATCTTCAGTCTCAACCCATCCTCAATCTTATCTCAATTGTTATATCATCCAACTCTCCATCTAAACTAAACTAAACTAAACTAAACTAAACTAAACGTTTTCTCTCATCTCATCCCATCCTATCTCATCTCATCTCATCCCATTTTATCTCATCATCTAATCTTATCTCATTTTATCTTGTCACATCTCATCTCATTTGATCTCATCTCATCTAATTTTATCTAATCTCATCATCTCATCTCATTTGATCTCATATTATCTCATCTAATCTTATTTCATTTGATCTCATCTCATCTCAATTTATCTCATGTTATCTCATCTCTTCTCATTTTGTCTCATCTCATCATCTCATTTTATTTAATCTCATCTCATATTATCTCATCTCATCTCATTTTGTCATCTCATCTTCACCTTATCTCGTCTCATCCTTAATCTCATATTAATTTAAATCTCAGTCTAAAATCATCTCAGTCTCATCTCAATTATGTCATTCAACTCACCATCTCATCTTAATCTCATCTCAGTCTCACCTTCAGTCACAAATCATCCTCAGTCTCATCAATTTTATTCTCATCTTCAACTCATCCTCAATCTCATGACGTCTCCTCAGCTGAAGCTCATCTCCATGGCTTTAATTGCATGTGCCCCCTCTGTTCTGTCTTAAACCTGGACTATCAGTGGGGTAATTATGTGAAAGATGGAAACAAATTACAGTTCATTTCTGCAAATGAATCTCACAGGCAGCTGGCTGTCGGCCACCCTGGCAATGATTTCACACGGCTCATAATCAAATGACCAAATGCCTTCACACTCCCTACACGCACGTCCGTGCCAACCGAGCCTCCTCTGTATTTGGGATGTAGCCTCTCCCACATATGAAATATGGCAAACACTATACAGTGATACAGAGGAGAGCCATATGCCCACAGAGATTGTTGGAGTGTTAAATCCTCCGCCAACATGTGAGCAAGTTAACAGGAGAATTTATGATGAAGATTATTTTTAAATTTTAATGATTCGAAAATCAAAAGCAAAAAAAAAAAAAAATCAAATGAACTTAAATCCTATTACAGGTCATTCACTGCTAATTTAATACACACATCAGATTGTAAAGTGCAAGCTTATATGAAGGATATAACAAATACTGGATCATGTCACCTTCCTGTTACCTTCAGAGAACAAGCGCTGACATACAGCGACTGCAAATTAGAAATCCTTGATAAAGTAAAATTGACATGTTTTTATGCTCATAGCCAGGCCATCAGCTCCATAATACATAATCCCTTTTTCATTTTCCCTGCATCTCTTCATTTATTTTCCTCCCATTCATCTGTTTTTCACACATTATTGACTCATCTGCTTTAATACTCTGTTACTCTCTCCGGGCTGCGCCTGTGGCCTCGCTTCCAATCTCTATCTTTTGTGTGATGTCCCTGTAGAGCCCAGATGAATATAAATGTGAAATGTCAGGGTGTCACCTCTCAGCTGTGTTGGGCGACTTTTGTCACTCTGCTCTGCCAGAGAGCAACATTCGCCTGCTCCCAGCTAGATATCTGCCCCTCCTCAGGTGTTTACAATCCCGCCCACAGACGTGCTGGGACCGGAGCCAACAAGTGAACGTAGGCGCCACGTGTTGTTGTTGGCCTGGCCACCAGTCACATCCTTCAACACACGAAAGCAGTTAATCCATCCAAATGTCAAGAAAACTGCTACGTTGTTTGATTATAGGCTTCTAGATCAAATTTATCACCTTCACCTTCAACCAGGAATAACATGCTTTACATAACAAGCACACAGTTCTCAAACATATTCATAATTTAATTGTGTTTTAAAATGTAACTATGGTTTGTGGCAGGTAGTTCTGCTATTTGATTTTGATTGGCTGAGTGACCATATTTATATACATTATTATATAAATTTTTGTATTTATGTAACAGCACTAAGATTTTTCATTCTTTGTATTAGCTACTCAGCTTGTCTGCCTGTGCCACGCGTTTCAGACAAACTGTCAGTTTTTGCATTAGTAGTAGCTACTAAATTTCAGTAAGTTACATCGATACGCCAGTAGGTGGCAACAGAGGACTAGTGAGTCATTGAATCATTCATTCAACCAATTCATTTAAAACACTGATCCATTAAGGAAGGAAACACCGCTGCTGTGTTTTGCTCAGAGACTCAAGAGACTTAAAATGTTTGATTATGCTTGTTTGAAACTGTTTACTGACCGAAAATAGACAAGTTATCTGGCAAGTCTTTAACAGGTAAGCCATTCAATTTCTTGTCTATTTAACTGTTGTTTAAAATTATCACAGTCGCAGATGCGCTGATGGTATTAGTAGCTAAAACAAAATGGTATGAATAGCCATCTAAACAAAGTGACTCTTACGCATGTAATAGGCCTTATTAATTAAAAAATGGAGTATGTATAAAATATTACTGTTACATCTGGGTGCTGTTTCATAAAACAGGTTTATCAAACAAGCTAGGCTTATTTCAGTTAGTCTGACTTAATTTGAACCAAATCAATTGACAATAAATCAGGTTAACTTAAATAATCCTGGCTTATTTGGTAAACTTGTTTTATGAAACAGGCCCCAGGTTACATATTCTAAGGAGTAATTTCAAGTAAATATTTATGTAGTGTTCTTATATAAGTAGAACTCAACTCATTGACTAAGGTCCAGCTGTTTGTTTATTTATTTGGCATGAAATGTAGGTCATAAGGCGCTGGTCATGGACATCGTTCTCTAATTTGTCAGTCTTATATAAAAATACCAGTTATTAGAATAACATTGTATTTGAAGCACAAGCTAAGAAGGTCCATTGTCCATTATAAATTGTGTAGGGAAGCATGAAACACTGTTTACTCAGAGGTCGCTTACAAACTAGCCTGATTTATTTGCCAATGCAGCAGATTTGCATGTTCAAAGTCAACAAATTTCAATCCCATACTAAATCTGCATGGAGAAATGTTTCAAAATTCCAGATAGCGCAGATACTTTCTGAGATAACTGTACTGTCTTTCCCCACAGAATTTCACTGTACAAAGGTATAGTTGGTCACATTAATGAAATTTCAGCAAAACCATTGTCAATAATGTAGCAATGTATGGAATCCTATTCAAATGACTGGAATTCACCTGCTAAATTTTTCAGATAAATGACAAATGTGACTGCGCACCAAAATGTGTGCCCACATTACCACCGCTCGATGAAATTTCACTGATGAAATCCAGTAAATTTAACAGGAATCTGTACAATAAGGAGTTTTACCTGTCAAGTTGGTAATGCAGTTTCACTGCATTGACCAACAGAAAGCTGGTGCATCTGCAGTATATATGATTTTAAATAAAGACCAGAATTTTTTTTTTTTTTTAAATAAATAGGGAGCATGGCAATGCTCAATGGCTGTTTAAGAAAGTTGTAGATGACCTCAAATTAAATCAATACAAAAATCACAAACAATGCAATGCCTTTAAACAGTAATATGAACAATTACCCAACATCATAAGACTTTCCAGCAGTCTTATCACTCCTCATACTCAGTCATGGTCTTCCTGTTTTAATTAGTGGTGCTGATGGCAGCTGCACTGGGTACCTTCAGAACAGTGAGTGAATAAGGGTGAAGGAGGGTTAACTGATTGGAAAAGCAATCACAACCCACCGTAGCTGCCTGATTAGATGATTATCTGCAGGGGTTGGGAGCTCCAGGAGCAATCAGCCGTGGCTGAGGGGGAGACAGGAGCAGGTGCGAGGGAGCTGCTTTCAGGGAGATGTGAACATGGAAGCTGACGAAGTCTTGAATACCAAACATCAAACATGTAGCGTGATTGAGGGAACTGCCTCCAACTGGCAGTGTGATGTAACAAGTTGTTGGATTAGGATAGTAATGGGAGGCAAACAGACAGGAGAGGGTAACGTGAATGCACGCACAAAAGACCAGATGGCATCAGACAGCAAACACATAGAAACAACCCAACAACTTTAGTTAAACTATTACATTATATAAGTTAACTACATTTTTAGCAGCAGTAGAACAGCTGTTTTGATGTTATTTAACTTTTTCCACAGCAAGCTATGTTTAGCATCACTTTTTAAGCCACATTATTAGGCACACAGCCGAACAACCTGAGGAGTTTAAATAATGAAACACACTAGAATGTCTCAAGTAGCTTCAGCTCATTTAAGTGAATTGGTTCAATCAGATGGTTCATTTCAATGACGCTGTTTAAAAAAACAGAACACAGTGTTTTTTCTGTAGCATTTTAGACCCAATCTTCTGTACATCAATATAATATTAGGTCCCTGCATTTATTTTGGTAGGAAATTTTCATTTTTAAAACAGTTTAATGATGGTGATTCTGTTAATAATACAGCCTATTACTATAATTATTCCCTAATAATAATATAATAATAATAATAATAATATGTTATTGTTTGACAGTTTACATAATTAGTTGAAATGGTTTGTCTAACTAATTTGTAAGTGTGCAGATCTTACACACACACACACACACACACACACACAATATATATATATATATATATATATATATATATATATATATATATATTATGTGTGTGTGTGTGTGTGTGTGTGTGTGTGTGGCTAAACTGCAGTTTAACTACTTTCATTTTAAAGTAAATGGAGACACCAGTAAACTGTGTCACTCCTGAGAAATATGAGGAAACCTGAGGTCCCATCAGTCACTGCTAAATGGATTAGCTGGGGAAGCCATTGACTGACACCAGGGGATTTTTAAATGGCTGTCGATATCTCCACCACAGGAGGACGACTAATGGACATTGTGGGGTGCAAACACCAGTTGGAAACTCATAAAAGGTATTCTGCCACAGTAATGATTGGCCAAAGAAAAAAAAAAAAACATTCTTGCACGTTAATGACCAGACTGCCATGATTGACATTTTTTTGTGCTAGTAATGAATGGACTAACTGCTAAACCCTGTGGACCGCTGAGGGTCATCTAGCCCCTTATTAGAGTTATTACTGAATAGCAATAGCAAGAAACAAGTAGATTAAATTATATTCCTAACTGAAAGGTACTCTCTTGGGACTAACAACAACAATTATCATTCAGATAGATGCCTTGCCCTTGTGAAAAAGTAAAACAGTTTAGCATAAAGAACTTATGAAAATAATATATTTTACAATAATGTACCTAAGTGTGAACTGAATGTAATGCATGTTAATGAAAATGTATTTTATATTAAGTACAGTTTTGTAAGTAAGCATTAAGTAAACATTTGCAATGATGTTGTAATTTAGTACAATTAAAATATATTAATTTTAATATCAAAACACACTACAGTTAAAATTATAATTATGTATTTGTATATATGCTTTAGAATGTCAGTCAACACATCAAAATAAGTGTACTTATTTAAACCATGAACATTTTTTTAAAAAACATAATGATTTGTGTTGTTTGCTGGTTGATATAATCAAAGAGCATGACAAAGGGGTAATCCAATACACAGTCTTTAATAGTAAATCCCAAGAGAAACAAACACAGGGAATCCAGAAGCAGACCAAAACAGGAAAGCATGACCAAATAATAACCGGCAACTGAGAGAACTAAAGGTGGAGAATTTATACAAATGAAAGAGAGGGACTAATGACTTAATAAACTAGACACAGGTGAACAGAATGTGCTAATCAGGGCAACTAAGGAAAACTAGGTCAATGAAAAACGAAGGCAGGAGAACAGGAACACAAACAAAAGTCCATAACCGTGACAATTTGAAATCTACTTTTAATTCGGCATGATTACAAAGTGCACTTTTTAAAGTGTGCTTAAGCATGTTAAGAAACAGTCAGAAAAGTATACTTAAGTGGCCTTTTATTTAATTAACATGATCTGCAGTACTATTTTTAAAATATATGAATGTTTATTACATTATATTACATTACATTATAACATTATATAAAGTTAATACACACACACACAATAGGATTTGAAACACTTTACAAGTGTATATTCAATACAGTTGAGTGCACTTCTTGTTCACAAGGGTGACCATCAGTGTACTGTCACTTCATAAACTTAGACTTATTTGAAAAGTACTTAGAATAACTCTCTCTTTTTTTAAGTAAATATATGGCTGTTTTGTTTCATTGTAAAAAGGACAAGTGTCTAACCATTTAAAGCTGCTGTGATAGTTCACATGTATCCACCTGCATGTGTGTGCAAATACTGCAGTGATCTTCATTAAATGAAATTTAAAGTCATTAGAATCTTATTTCATATATGCAGAGTTTATGAGATGATGATTGCTTACACGTCTAGATGAATTTCCTGAAAGGTAGAGTCAAACTTATTAAAGTCCCTCCTGCTGCTTGAGTTGGTCTGTAATGCAGTCTGCTTAGAGCTTTGGTTCTCTACCAGGAGCTACGACAGCATCTGTCAGATAGATCTTTCTCTCTGTTTCTTTCATATTTTTGTGACATTTTATGAATATTACATTCAGTTTCAGTGTTGAAAATGTACAATTGTTTGTGTGATGTTTAACCAGGCAGTTATTTTGACTTGTCTGAAGCTGATCAAATTTTGGACTAATTTATGCAATAAATTCACAGAGGTTTAGATACTTTTTTCCTGTGATTGTTTATTTGGCAGATGATTTTATCCAAAGCACTTTTAATCATTACATGCTTTTCCTGCATCAAATTCAGGTGCCAGTAATTGGACTAAAACCCAATTTAAAAAATGTAAGTCCCATAAATTATTATAATACTGTACACTGATAAAGCAAAATATTAAGATAGCAAGATATTTTAAGTAAAATCATTTGGACTTTTCCCCCAAGGCTTGTACCAAGTTACTGGACTTATTTTTTTTGAAAGAAGGATGAGATTTAGTTCAGGAAATTACAGCTGTCCCTTCTGTCTGAGCTCTAAAATTCCATTTCACAGTCCGAGTCTAATCCAGATGCCCTCATCCAGGGCCTTGTCAGGGTCTGAGTCACCGTGTCTTCAGCTCTTACCAGTGTGTGTCTCTACGTGAGACCCACACAAAAACCACCTACTCTGAGAGCAGAGCTTTAGCGGGAACAGGACTGTATCCAGGGCAAAAAGGCATCAGCTTCAGTTACAAAGCCATTAAACATCTTCGCTGCCAAAGTTCAGAGCAGTCAGTAAGTTTGTGAAGTAGTTTTTTGATCCATGGAGAGGTTGTGACATTTCTCCATTAACCTCTCCCTTGCACTTTATCACCTTCACCGAAGCCGTTTTTAATGTCATGCTGTCGCACCAATTTTGGATGACGGCATTTTTCCTTTCCTTCACTTCACACACGCTCGGCTTGAAAGTGTGCTAATTATTGCTGTAATAGCACACCCTATTCTTTGCTGGAGAATCAAACAGGCCCATCTGTTTGGTTTAACAGTAGAATGGGAGCCCAGTTTTGTATGAATGCAACAAAGTGTTTGACAAATTCACAGCTGAAAAATTCTACAGTGACTGCCTTATTGCATGAAAAAGGAAACAAAACAAACCCGATGTGTATTGGCAGAGATCAGTAAACATCAAACATCTGTGGATATGTGTCAGGCTCACACGCTCTAAAATAGCAACTACACTGGCTTTAAATAAAAGAAAAAAAGAGAACTACAAAGTGCGGAAACTTGAATCTTTAACTGCATTAGTCTTGTGCCTGCGTCACAAGTGGGATGGGTGATTTTTTGATGGGTGACTTATTTTTTATTCAATCATGTAACAAAGTATTATCAAAGCTGATGTTGCAGATGTGTAGCACCATATTTAATTGTTGATAGGAATGAAGATGAGGCTGTGAGGGATAGAAGTAATTCAATGGATTGTAGTTGTTAATATACTGATTGTTCAACTTATGCAAAGTCTTTGCTAAAATTTTTTTGAGAGTTTTGAGACGTGTGCTAGATCTTTATTACGTGCGTGCCGTTGTAAAGACTTTAAGGCTGTCCCTCACAGGCCTAATGATACCAAAACCTCTGGAAAATTCATGTTATTTATGTGGTAAAATGGGTTGTCATTTAAAATATAAACGGACTTTTTCAATACCTCATTTGAATATTTGAGTCTTTTTAAAGTTTTTTCCTCAATTATTTGTCAAAACTTGACAGTGTTGACACTTGCAAATCTGTCTGCTTTTTATTTTTACTGTCATTTTCCTTAAGTATCACCCTTATTTTAAAGTTGAAATACCTAGGTGGTTATGTATTATTATTATTATTATTATCTCACCTTGTTGATATTGTCACGTTGAGCAAAAAATTTAATCTAATTGAAGATGTTTTTTTTCTTTTTCATATCTGTGTAGGTGTGTTTTGTCCTGTTTTGTGACTGCTCTGTTTAAACAAACTATAAATTATAATATATAAATACTATTTTGTTTTATTATTATTTATCAAGGAAGCATTTAACTGATCAAAAGTGACAGTAAAGACATGTATATTGTTGCAAGCAATGCACATTTTAAATACATTTTAAATATAGTCCTGAAAAATAAAAGTGTCATGGTTTCCACAAAAATAATAAGTAGCACATCTGTTTTTTGAAGGATCATGTGACACTGAAGACTGGAGTAATGGCTGCTGAAAATTCAGCATTTCCATCACAGGAATAAATGACTAAAATCAATAATTTTTAAAACATATTAAATAGTCAACAGTTTTTGTTTAAATTGTAGTAATTATATTACTTATATGAGTATAATTACTTAAATTTTATTATATTACTTTTTTTTTTTACTGTATTTGTTTTAATCAAATAAATATAGCCTTGGTGAGCATAAGAGACTTATTTCAAAACCAATAAAAATCTAACCCAAACTTTTGAACCACAGTGTATGTATTTTTCTTTACATTTTTCACATGTCATCAGATGGTTTCTTAAGTGGCAGGTTTTCAGCCAGAAAAGCTAAAAATCAAAGGAAAAAGTAAGCCTCTATCAAACAGCACAAAAGCCTATATCTCACATTCAGCTTCACCTATATTTAGTGTAGTGAAATATCTCAACTTGATTGTTCTTTTCTTTGTGTTGACCTGTGGTCAGCAGTGTTTTCTCTATTTGAATGCATGCTGTGATTGCTGTCGACTGCTGAGTGTTAAGATGAGTGCAAATAGAAATAGTTGCTATGTGAGGATCGATCCTTTTGCCAGTACTGGTATTTCAAGATCGATCCCCATCCCTACATCAGAATTGTCTTTTTGAGATAAAAAAAGACAGTAAAGCTTAATAAACAGTACTCGTGACATAATGCTGATTACCACAAAAATTATTTTGATGTGTTCCTCCATTGTAACATGAGGCACTAAGAATGGAAGTGAATGTGGCAAATCTGTTTAAATAATATGCATGCTGACATGAATTTAGTGTGAAAAAGAGCACTTGGCAACCTTTCTGTGTAATGTTATATCCATCTGCCATCACAACATAAAACACATAAAACTCAAACGACTGACCTAAAAATGATGAGAACAAATTCAGAAGTTTTAATAGACAAATTAATGTAAATGCTTTTATAAAATTATACACTTCACATTCATGCATTTTATATCCTCCATAAATTGGCCCAATTTGCTTCCATGGTACATTTTTATTTATTTATTTTAGTGGTGTCAAATGATTAATTGCGATTAATCGCATACAACATAAAAGTTTTTGTTTACATAATATATGTATGTGTACTCAGTTTATTTATTATGTATATATAAATACACATACAGTATATATTTTGAAAATATTTACACGTATATACATTTACATATTTATATTATTATATTTTATGTTATATATATATATATAAATATATTTAATACATAAACATAACATTTTCCTTAAATATATACATGCATGTGTTTGTATTTATATATACATAATAAATATACACAGTACACACTCATATATTATGTAAACAAAAACATTTATTTTGGATGCGATTAATCGCAATTAATCATTTGACAGCACTAATTTATTTATATATAAAAAACATATTTTGACTTATTATTTATATTAAAATGAAAACCCTTTAAAACTCAGGATAAAAAAGGCAATTGCATTTCATCTCAAAATTCAAAGCTTTTTCCTTACAATTCTGAGTTTATATCTCACAATTCTGCATTTTCTGAAACAAAAAAACTGAATTGTGAGATGTAAACTAGAGTTCAGAGAAAAAAGGCAGAATTGTAAAATGTAAATTTAGAATTCTGTTGAAAAAAGGACAGGATTGTGAGATATAAACTCAGAATTGCAAATAAAAAGAATTCTGAGTTAAAAAATTACAGTTAAAATGTTTTTTTTTTTGTTTTTTTTTGGCAGAAACTGGATTCTGTATATTAATGCTGTTGAGTGAGCTTAACTGAACTGAACCTGTAATTTTCCTTTAAATATACATCTAAAATTCATATAAGAAAGTCCAGAATCATGTAATGTCCTCTTCTGGTCATGGTACACTTATAATCATATTAATATGATGAAATGGGAAGATATGGGTCATGATCAACCATTAGAGGATGGTCTTTATGAGGGTCATGCTATTAAACGTGAATGTTTTTTACAGCCTATTGCTGAGGGCAGTTAAACCCGCTGTGTGTGGGTGTGTGTTTTATTTTTCTCTTAGTGAGGCTGGAGTTCAGTGCCAGATGTTCCCACTTAATGACGACTAAAGTGGCAACCTGTTTTTGACTGAATGTGCATCTTGTATGTGCACTTTATGGCTTGTCTGTATGCGTGAATGTGTGTGTTCGCAGATGACATTTTGTGTCCTCGCTGTGTGTGTGTTTCTCAAACTTGACTGGAGCTGCTTTCTGTGTTGCCAGAGCCACCTGCTCCTCTACTTTCCCCCTCAGTGCTGCTGATAGTCTTGGCTGGGTGTCCTGAAGGGATAAGTACATTTCCTGTCCACAGTGGTCTAAATCTTTCCATTTGCTCTCTCTATTTCTCACCATCACAGGTGCAGCATCAGTATAAATGTGCTGTTTGGAAAGCAAGTAAAGGGCAGCCAGAGCTATAGGGATGCAGTATTATGTTTGGCAATGTTATAACAGCCTGATCTCAAGAATTTGCAACTATTCGCGCACAAACACATACAATTTTGGGCAATGTGTTACTCTGAAACAGTACAGTAATGTATAGCACTTAAATGTATGAGTATTTGTGTATCTTAGAAGTATTTATGTATGCACACTTTGACAATCATAAAAATCTTGACAAATTGTTTATATTAATATTATACATTTTGTAGAAACGGTTGTAGAAACACATTATTATATTATCTGAAAATTGTTAATGTTTTTATGTGGAGTTTTAGAAACACAAATTAATTAATAAATTCTTAATATTGTATTAATGTTCTAAATATATTTGTATACTGTAAGTACATTTATATTTTACAATATAAATCTATTATTAACAGCCAGATAAATGTACAATGACAGGCATTTTTAAAAATTAAGTCATATTAACATTTTAATGTTCAAACTTGAGTAAAGTGATGGAATCCTTTGAAACAAGTTAAAATCAAAATGAAATAATGTCAAATTAGGTACAAACCTTGAAGCTATTGAACATATTTAATAGAATCAAGATATTAACTCCATGAATTCACATTCAATGAACCTAAAAGGGAACATAAACCTCTAATGTTCATATGTAAAATATATAATTTGTTTCTCCTAGATAACACTGAGATTGAAAGCTTGTCTGTTTTTTTTTCAGGGTGCTCTAAAGTTTTTAGAAGTGATGCAGTGTCAGAGTCAGAAACTCAGATTTGCCGTCATAATATAAGTCTGAAACTCTAAAGCAGTGATAAAATTTCATGCTGAGCAGGTCTCGAATGCCATGTTTTCAGACATGCCTTAAAAGCCATTCTCTAAAAGCTTGTCTTTTCCTAAGAGTGCTTGAAAATCCATAATAGATCAATGCACGTTTTTCTTTCATTCTGGAATCAACTCTCCAGCCGCACCGCTCATGTAGATAATATCAAAGAAATCAATTTGCTTGCTTTGCAGTCATCGCTGGTGTGTTTCAATTTCAGTCTGACTGTGGCATTTCCAAGATCAAAGTGGAGGACTGAGATGCTTTTGTTAGAGTGTTTTATGACTGCTCTGTGATCTTCAGGAGGGCTGTTAGTTCGCCTCACACAGAGAGAGAGAAACGTCCCGCCGAGCGTTCTCATCATCTTCTCGAATCATCTTCATTTAGTGTGCAGGGGAACCACGAAGAGCTCTCAGGCTTCCAGGCTGAATGAAGTTAAAGGGCTGGAAGAGGCTGTTCGGAACAGATGTGAAGGATAATAATGCGATTACCATTGAATGCTTCTTAGAAATGACTCACACTCTTATTGTCTTAACGTTTGTATGTAACCTTTTATCTTTTATTGAAGCGGTAAATCTTTGTGTTGTCCATTCTACTTTGCTGGAACAGCTTGTAGACTGGCTTAAGGTATAGTCGATACAAGTTTAACTCAATCAGAGGAATTTGTGGCATAATGCTGATCACCCCAAAAAAAATCCTTTGAATTTTTGTTCCTTTAACAAACCACGGTTACAATGAGGTCCATACAATGGAAATAAATGTGGTCAATTTTTGGAGCAGACATGTGAAGCGTATAATTTTTTTGTTCGTTTTTCTGTTAAAGCTTGTGCATTATTTGAGCTGTAATTTTTTATGGTCATTTTAGGGTTTACAGGGTTTACAGTAAGCGACCCATTTAGAGTTTATTGTAGGACAATGTGGTAGCAAAATTGTAAAATCAAAGATAACAGTAATAAAGTTACCCCATTCACTTGCATTGTAACCCAGATTATAAGGCACAACAAGTGTCCCTGATTGAGCCTAACATATATTGAACCTGGAATTTTCTTATTTCAAATGTAATCTTGTTCTAAAATATATAAAATATGCTGTGACTTCTTTCTATAAAATGTTTGCCTCAAAAGAAGTGGTTAAAAGAACTGTCCATACAAAAATTAGAATTATATTATTATTTACTCACCCTCTTGTCGATCCAAACTTGTATGGCATGAATTTTTCTGTAAAACAAGGAGGAAAGATGATGCAATGATAGTAAATGATAACAAAATGCTCTTTTTTTCACCTCAGCTTTTGGAAGTCATTTGTAGTACATGTCTTGAGATGGTATTCAAAGACTCGGGTAAATGAACATTGCACGTTATTATGCTTCCTGTAGAACCAACATCCTCTTTCCTGAAAGGCTCAGAAGTGCAATAAACAAAACTTGACATAGCTTAAACACCCTACAGACATTATAAAAATTTCAGCTGAAAACTTTTATCTCGACGCTCGTGAAGACTGTTAGTGCCTTCATTAAAGGTTTTATGAGTTAGCCTGCTGTTTTGGCTCTAGATTCAATCTCAGACATTTTTTTCGTTCCACATCAGAGCAGATATGCCAGTAAACACCCCTTGCCCCCACCCCCCCACCCCCGTTGTGCATTGTGCATTTCTTTCAAAACATTTCTAGTGAAAAATATGTCTTTTCTATTTTAGGTCTTTTATCCACCAAACGTATAACCTTTTTAATGATGTTTACCTGAGCCTTAGAGCAGCTGTTTAATCAGAAATTGTTTTCATCATGAGACGAGTTTGCTTTGGGGATCCTAGCAGGCTGTACAGTTTAGCTCAGAAGTTTGCTTAGGAGAACTTGCTCATAAATACCTGCACAGGAATCATTAATAGACTTTGAGTATGAGAGAGTGAGTTTTGCACAAATTTTCAGTATTGTAACTAGCATTGAATTATGTTTCAGTGGAACAAATTGGGTAGAATTGCAAAGATAGAGCACCGTATGCTTCCTTTTTAAATGTTTCTTTTCTTAAATGAATGCAATGTAAAAAATCTTTTTTAATTGTAAAACATGGCATTAAATAAAAATATACTACTACACTACTCTTAAATGTATATAATATAATAAATCGGAAATAAGTAGAAGCCTAAGCTAATTAGTAGTTAGCGCCTATGCTATGACATTGAATTTTTTTATTTGAAATTACTGGGTCAGATTATTGTTTGGTTTCATATTGCATTTCATGTGATAGATATACTTCATGTGAATACTGATTGATTGTTTGTACAGTATGTTTTAAGAATCATTTTGGATTTTGTAAAGTTGGCTAATCTGATGCTAATCAAGTGTTAGCATACAGCTAGCAACCAACTTATATTGTCACTGGTATTGCATAATTGGTTGTTCAAGCTTATAATTACATATTGTATGAAGACATCTGGATATGTTTTTTATCAGCATTGTTATTGTTAACTAAGGGGAAAGTTTACAGAACACCGTTTTCATCTAAAAATGGAAAACTTTTTATGTGTTTTGGCCATTCACAACAACATTTTGGAGGCTTGAAAACACAAACTTTTGAAAACAGGTTTCAAAGAGGAAGTTTTAGAAAACGATACTATTATAATCTCCATGTAAACTAAAATTATGTGAATTTGTGAAACCGTTTACACATGTGCATGAAATGTTGCCTTGGCTAGTTTTAAGTACTAACATTACTCAAATTAACACTGAAATATAAATAGCTAAAATATCTATTAATAGAACTATGTACAAAAAAAATAGGCTACTAAAGTTTAAACTAAAATTTAAATGAAAACTGAAAATATAAAAATCAAAGCTAACTATTAATAAATAATAGTAGCCTAATAAATAGTTTATAAATATACAAAAAACACACTTTTATATGTTGATTTTAATTACATGGTAATAGTGATGACTTTGCTTCAGAAATAGTGCCAATACATTTTTGTGAGGATAATAATTAGTTGCCCCAATATGTAATATGATGTGGTTTCAGTCACACACATTATTTCATTACTCTCACACTGAGTATCATTAGACCGTATGAAAGCCCTGATTAACCTCATTAACTAATTGTCTTCATCAGGGGACTGCATGTCGTTTCAGATAGCACAAGTGCCCTCTCACACATCCCGAAAGACAATTTAATGCATCCATCAATACTTTCATTACATTACATAATCTGCCGCTCAATAGAAATAAAGGGCAGTTTTATAGCTGTTTACAAATGATGTTTTATCTACAGCTGTTTTTAAATGCTCTTTTAAACTGTCACAGTTGATTTCATCATATCTGTAGGTTGCAGGTAAAAATATAAATAGTCACACACTATTGGCCAGATGTCAAATCAGAAAACAACTTGAAATGTTGCTAACCTCTTTATTTTTTTCTGCCAGGTGTAGCATGAAAGGGCAGATATGAATTCTGAAGTGTCTTTGTGATGGATGCCAACATCATTTACTGCTGTCCGTCTCATTGTTACATCTTTAGAGGGTTGTGATTCAAAATGCCCCTTGAGGTAGGTTTTTGTTTCCCAACCTGGAGTAAACCAAAAGCACAACGCTTTCTGGGAAATGCTGAGAAACAATGTATCTTCAGGTGCAAATCGTCCTCTGGAAATGTCTGTTTTGCATTGATATTGGAAGGCAGGGTGCAAAATGAACACAGCGAGCACCAAATACTGGTAAACACTGAATAAAATGTTACTGCATGTAAAACGTTATTATTGCATTAAATCAATTGTATATTATAGTGATAAATTGACCCTTGCTGGTGTAAGTAACATGCACAATTCAACTAAAACAACAACAAAGCATTTACATGTCTTTTAGGGGGGAAAACGATCAAGTCAGCTTAAATTTAATTTAATCTGAGGCTAGAATCAGAAGAGAGCATATGCGAATTTGAATTCTAAATGCCAATTCAATGCACGAGCCAATTCAAGACATTATAAAGGACATTAGTTCTGATGGCTGTATATGAATGACATTTGGCAGCATATGAACCCTTTAGCAATGTACACAGACACTCATGTTGGTGCTCATGCACTACATGGAAGTGACTGTGGTTGGAGATCAAGGTTATCAATTCCCTGCAGATATCTTGCGACATATATGCAGGTGAGAGATGAGCTCAGACTCGCTGAATTCCTCACTCTTTGGATGAGTAGGCTATGTCAAATGAGTGGTGAAGGGCTGACAGCTGATGTGAGCGATGCCGCATATGACACCAAGTGACTTTCAAACCTTTCAAACCGTCTGCAGGCTGCTCTTGTACAGGTTTTTATCTCATCAAAACTAAATTGCAGCTTTAAGCACTATTTCCAGTGGTCTCAAACTCAATTCCTGGAGGGCCGCAGCTCTGCAGAGTTTAGCTCCAACCAGCTCCAAATGACACCTGCTTGGAAGTTTCTAGTGATCCTGAAGAGCTTAATTAGCTGGATCAGATGTGTTTGATTAGGGTTGGAGCTAAACTGTGCAGAGCTGTGGCCCTCCAGGAATTGAGTTTGAGACCAGTGATTTAAACAGTATATTTGGTAATTTAAATTATGGCTTGTTAAAAAATTATTTATATAATATGAATAAAGTATTTGTGTATGTACTGGGGGACAAAAAGATGGAATTATTAAGATTTTTACATTGTTTTTAAAAGAAGAATCTTATGCTCACCTAGACTGCAGTCAAATATTTAAATACTAGAATAATTTTTGAAGGATCATGTGACACTGAAGACTGGAGTAATGGAAATTTCACTGAATATTCAGCTTTGCATTTACAGGCATAAATTTCATTTTGAAATATATTAAAATAGAAAAAAAAATGAAATAATATTTCTGATTTTACCTCTATTTTTGATTAAATACACCAGCTTTGCTGAGCCTTAGGCTTGTTTTCAAAGACATTATCTTAACTATATATTTTTAAATGTCTCACAGTAGTAGAGAGAACAAAATATTCAGGAGAAACCACAAAAGGCTCAGTGCCACTGTGATCAGCAGTAAAAAGGTGATATTAATGTGTAAAACTTGGTTCAGGTTCTAACTACCAGGTGGTGCATGTAGGCCCGGTTGCCGCTAAATCACACAGTATGATTTCATTCAGCTTTGCATAGAAGACGTCATTAGCAAGCCTATTTTTAACTCTCCCATCTGAAGTTTAAGCTCTCACATCTGAAGTTTTGTCAGAAACAAAGACAGCACGAGGCGGGAACATCTATTCCTGTGTGCCAGAGAGAACAGCTGTTTCATCATTAACTCAAGATCAACAGAATTAAAAAGACTGGACAGGAAAAGGCTAAATTATATCTCAGTTTTTCAGCTTTTATACTGATATTGAATTCAAATTTGCATGATGCCAAGAACTATATATGCACAGATATACCAATAGAAATGATTTACCTGATTTTATTTTTGCGTTTTAAAGCATAAGAATGTCATTAATGGACTTGCATGATTCTTTGAAACAAACAGCTAACGTCATCTCTAGATGTCATTCGCCTCGTGTATCCCTTTCATTTCCTACCTTCTCTCTTTCTGTTCCATAGTTCATTGTCAAAAAAGTCAAAAAGAACTATATAAAAAAGAAATTATGTAATCCTGTCTTCAGCCAAACCTTGATGAAACAGGTCGCAGCATGAGCCTCTGTTCATGTCTCTCTCTCTATATTTCTGTTTCTCAGTCAGTTTTTGTATCATGGGTCACCATCCAGCCCAGAATGGGATGGTACAAGAGCACTCGTCATGTCCTCCGGGGCTCCAACAGCTCTTTTCTTTCCCCATACATCTATGTTTCTACTGCTGCTATATGATGAAATCTCTTGTATATTAGCAAGTGCAGCCTGGGGATTTTTTTTCCTCTTCTTTTCTTCAAGTGATGAAAAATTTTAAGCAACGAGATCATGACAACCTCTTCAAACTTAAAGTGAAACATCTACAAATTGTGCAATATGTGTTAGATAATGATTTTTCATACACATCCAGTCTAAACAAATCTCTTTCAGAGAAGAACTGAGAATGCCTTTTTAATTGAAGAGCTCATAAAAATGTAAAACTGTAACTTTAATGCAGTGTAAGTCGCTTTGGATAAAAGCGTTTGCTAAATGCATAAATGTAAATGTAAATGTAATTGCAGTTTAATTATGAAATTAAGGTAACAACAGAATGCAGAATTGTCATAACGTCTTATAGGTTCATAAAATAAAATCTAATTTACTAAATACAATGAGATGTATAAATACATACACTACCATTGGAAATTTTTGCATCAGTAAATTTTTTTTTGAAAGAAATTAAAACTTTTATTTAGCAAGAACATGTTAAATTGATCAAAAGTGGCAGTAAAGACATTTATATTACAAAATGTATCATGGTTTTCAACACTGATAATAATAAGAAATGTTTCTTGAACACTAAATCAGCATATCGTCACACTGAAGACTGAAGTAATGGCTGCTGAAAATCCAGCTTTGCCATCACAGGAATAAATTACATTTTAAAATATATGAACATAGAAAACACTTTTACATTGTGATAATATTTCTGTTTTTATTCTATTTTTGATCAAGTAAATGCAGCCTTATATGAAAGACACTAGAAAAACATTTAAAAATCTCACTCCTACTATTTGCGATTTACAGATTGAGATGTAATCAGTTTCTAGCAACACAAGAGATAGAAACAGTTAATGATACAACAAAGTTAAGAATTATGTCAATGAACAGTAACTTCTGTGGCGGCTACCAGTGGTAATGCAGACAGTCATCAAAAAATCAGCCACCTTATACAGTTAGATGCTGCACGCATACAAGAAACCAACGGCTCAGTGACTCGATCACTGTCAGTGTGAACAGAGAGACCTTTTCTTTTCTCACTGCCTTATGTCATGTGGACATTTGTTGTACCTATTCCTTCTAATACAACAGTCTGTCAAGATCAGACATGACCCATTCACCAAGTTAACAGCAAAAGCACAGACAGCCATTTCCATCTTGATGTTTGTACTGGCTCATGTGCTCTCTCATATTCTCTGGCTCTTTTAGTGTTATTTTTATCGTGCAGTGTGAAATAAAGAACTGCAAAGCATCTTAACACCCTGATTGAGTTTAATGTTGTATGTAATGAAGTGCCTGAAAGGTTTTTGTCTACCGCCATTTTTTGGCCTCCCAACCTCTCTCCCTCTCTCCAGAGTGCAAAATCGTAGCAAAATTAGACATTAAACACCGGAAACGTGCTCAATGGATGGCTGGATATTAAGCATTAAGACAGTTATTCTGCCTGAGTGAAATATTGGCACGCTGGGGCCCACTTAAAATTCTTAAGCACCTTTCAGTATGCCGTGAGGTCTGTCTGCCAAATCCAGAGGAGCTGAGCTCCTTAATGCTTCACCTTTCTCACTGCTCTCTCTGCGACTGCAGCCAACACATGCTCTGCATGCAGAGCCTGCAAGCATTGCAAAAGATAAAAGCTTCCATGGAGACATAATACTCCTTTAGTAGACAAACATGCAGTCAGCATTGCCGGAGAAGGAAGGTACAAATGGCTTTTTGCTTATGTTGCAGACTTGAAAGATTAAATGGTGACAGTCTTGTCTGGTAGTGTGCTTGCCTTAAAGATATATTTCACCAAAAAAAGAAAATTTGCTGAAACTCTCAGGGCCATCCAAGATATAGATGAGTTTGTTTCTTTATCAGAACAGATTTGGAGAAATTTAGCATTACATCACTTGCTCACCAATGGATCCTCTGCAGTGAATGGGTGCCGTCAGAACGAGACAGCCTATAAAAACAACTCAACAATCCATATGACTCCAGCCCATCAATTAGAGTAGTGTGAAGCAAAAAGCTATGTGTTTGTAAGAAACAAATCCATCATTAAGATTAAGTATTTAACTTCAAACCACTGCTTCTGTTTAAAATGCAAGTCCTCTATACATAATGTTGCTTTCTCCAGTGAAAAAGTCATCTTGTCTTGGGAGGAACGGAATATGCACAGATCAAACACTGTTAACACTGTCCAAGACAGTTCTAAACAAATATGTCAGTGGATTAGTTACAGTTTGATGTACTGTAAGAGGACAGCATGGAATGGACTTGAGAGAAAGCATTATTATGGATTATGGACTCATATTTTGGCCAGAAGCAACAGTTTGAAGCTAAAATGCTTTAATGATGGATTTGTTTCTTACAAACACAGCTTTTTACTTCACAAGACATTAATGGACTGGAGTCATGTGGATTATTGGGATGTTTTTATCAGCTGTTTGAACTCTCATACTGATGGCACCCATTCACTGCAGAGGACCCACGGTTGAGTAGAAATGTGAAAATGTGAAGTTTATAATTTTATAATAACAATTATTCTGTAAAACTGGTGCATTATTTGTATAAATTTGTTCTTGTTTCATTGTTCATTGTAAATTTGTTCTCTTCATTTTACAGATATTTTAGGGTGTTAGGCATCACATTATCATAGCACAGTTGTTGTAAAATTGGATAGAACTTTTTGCAAAGTTTAGTAAGTGATTTTCAAAATCAGGTTAACATATATGTCTGTGTCTTGGGCCTATGCTATTGAGTATTTTAGCTTTTTTTTCTTTCTTTCTCCATTCCCTTCTATTGTAAATGCTTCACTATAACCCAAATTTACTTGAAAAGGACAAGTAGAAATTAATTTTGTGGAAATCAATATTACGCCCCAAATACTGAACCCAATATTGAACCCAGAATATTCCTTAACACATCTGCAGTCCGCATTCAGCTTTTCTTCATGTGAAGGACTGTTAAAATCTTACTATCCAATTTGTGCACCTCTAAGAGTTTGTTGCTCAGCGAACGAAATGTGAGAGAACTTACAGATAAAGCTTTGATAACTCCCATAAGAAATAATTTTCACAGTAGATTATCATTGATTTCTCAAAATAGCTCCTCACAAGGGCCGTGCAGAACAAGAAGCGTGAAAGGCATAAAGCTAAGAGAATCGGTCAAATCAAGAAAATACTGTTAAGAGCTGTTCAGCCTGGCGCAATTACTAATGCCAATAACCAAGAGCATAGGAACGAACTGAAAATCTCGGGTTGAAAGGTGAAAATTGGATAATAATAGTCCATCTCTCCTCAACAAGCCTCACATGAGCTATTACTCATGTCTGTTGCATGTAGCACTGAAGTTCAATAAACAGGGCTACTGTACAGTGAAATGTTTTAATGGAATTTTTAGTTGAGTTTTAGTGTAGCTTTGTGCATAGTGCAGCTATATAGCTACTTTTATTAAATTATATTAAAATAAAAAAATAATTATTAAAAATAAAAGCAATAACAAATATGTATTTTTAAATGTTAAAGATTTGATCTCCTTTTATTGCTTTAAGGGCTATAAAAATAAAACTACCCTTTGTCTTTTTAGTCCCTGCAGCAGTTAGCAGCAGTTTCCACTGCAAATAAAGCAAAATGAGCTCAACAGGAAGCAGACATTTGAGCAGAGAGTGTGCCTCTGGCCCACATTAGGTCAGTATCCTCCTATGAAAATGGCAACAAGGTTTTAACCTTTAGCTCTGCTGGGTTTTGCTGCAGCATATTGAATTAGAGCAGTCAGATGGACAAGGCCGAGCAGATGCACTGCACTTCCTGTCTGTTTGAGTGGCACCACACTGGCAGAAAACTCTCATGGGGGGCTCACATCACACTGGGAAAAATCTTTAAAAAAAAAACAAAAAGTTTGTATGTGTGTTTATCAGAGGGCTTGTTGGAGGAATCAAAATTGGCTGTGGCTTCTCAAAAAATTTAAAATAAATAAATAAATGCAAAATATATATATATAGATACTGTAGAAATAAAATAATTTTAACAAATGAAAACACAATGTTAATGTAAACACAAAAAATTAAATAAATTAAGAGTCTGTAAAGCACTTTTTTTGTTTTGCATGAGAAACGGCGTTGCTTCCATGTTGCTGTGATCTGATGGTCCAAAAAAGATGACTATTAATAAGAAGATCCAAATAAGTTATTGTCATTATTTTTAAGCAGTGTTAAAATTTTGATAACATGACTTTGTTTTAACAACTAAATAGTATGTTAATAAAAATGATAATATAAATATTGGTTGCTTCTTGAGATTGTGTAGGTAGGTATGTACTATCTGTTTGTGTGTGTGTGTGTGTGTGTGTGCAATGACGCAGTCATTGCTGGTAATCAGTATCCATCACATGGTCTCCATACCATGTTTATCTTGGAACACCAGCCTTGAAGTCTGGATTAATCTGCTTTGCTTGCACCTGGAAACGGGAGAGAAAATGGGAAAAAACTGGAATTGAGAGTGTGTGTATGTGTGCATGTGTGACCGAGTGGGTGTGTACAGAAGGGTCATATGTGTTTTGAATCTCTTATTCACTCATGGAGTCCAAAATAGATGGCACTTAAATACCATTACGTGCCCCCCGCCGCACCGCCTTTCAAACGCCCTCACCATGCTCACAAGGAACTCTGGAGGTCAGTCAAACCGTGCTGTGTTTGACAGCGAATGACAACCCGAATATCAGGCTCGCACTCACATGCTGATCTCCTCTCATGTACAGGATTACGGGACTAAGGCGTCTTTTTTTTTGAGTGACGTGGAAAATGAAACTGTGCCATTTCCAGATGGCTTGAAGAAGGAGGGAGGCCACGTCAGCATGGATAGAGCCATGTGTTTCACGAGGGCCACTGATTAAAACATAATATTCAGAGGGAGGTCAAACATACACAGTAACAGGGACAATAGAGATGCAGGTTTATCTGCAGTGTCCTTCAGCTACGGGGATTGAGTGATAGATGACATACAGACAGGTGTGTGTTTACATCTTTGTGTGTTTTTGACCTCTTCCAACTTGTGTCCTTCAATGGTCCTCTCATAATTGAAAATGTGTGTGTGTGTTCACATGTACGCAATCTCAGACAGATCAAACAAGCTTAAACACCTTTTCGTAACTGTGAAAATCCTAACAGAAAAACAGAGAAATATAATGTAACATTTTATGTGTGTGTATAGACATACAATGTATGTAATGCATGTACATAATATACTGTATATGGGTAGTTGACGACAAAAATTGGACTGTGTCCTATGGTGTGACATAGCAAAAATGTAGAAAAAATACTTAACATACAAATAACATGAGAAAAATGTTACAAATGTTACAAATAGCACGAGAGAGGTTTATCTTTTTACATTTTTGCTGTCACACCATAGGACACATTGAAACGTCAACTACCTATATGTATAAACACACAGACACATACACACACATAATCTAATCATGTAGTCTTCATCGTTCAAATTTTAAAGGAATTTTAGTTGTGCCTATACTATGCTAGTAGATCAGTGTTTCACAAAATAACCAAGGTGTTTCAACAAAAACTCTTTATTTTGTGGAAAACACAGTAATCAAAAATAAAGAACAGCAATGATTGTTGCACAAATAAAGATTACAAATAAAATTTCTGAAGGTTACAGCAGTCAAAAATTAGTAGGTAGTGTACATGTCCTTGCTTTCCATGACTGCAGGACATCTGCGGCTGCAGGACATCACTAGTCTCTCACACTGCTCTGGTGTGATCTTGCTCCACTCTTCTTCCCTCCAAGGTTCGGTGACTATAGTGGGTTTCTTAGCCATAACTTTGTCACCATTTGAGATTTTCAATTAGGTTTAGATCAGGACACTGGCCTGGCCTTTTCATTATTTCAATGCTTTCATCTTCAAGAAACTGTTTTTTTGCTTTGTGACAGGGGCAATGTCCTGCATGAAAATTGGTAGCTGATTGGGCGATGAACGCAGGGTAATGAAACACATGTTGCTGCAGGAAGTTTGGACCAGTTTTCCTCTCTCCATACAACATGCTCCTCAGCAAAGGTGTGCTTAGCCTTTTGTTTTTTTTTTCTGCTGATGAGAGGTTTAGTCAGTGCAGAATGCAATTTCAGTCTGATTCTCTTAAACATCCTGAGACAGATCCTTACCCTGTTTAGCGCTGAACTGGAGAGCAATTCCAGCTGCAGTGCTGAACCGATCGCCCATTGAGATTCTTCGCATTATCCTGTCCTCTCGTGCATTTATCTTTCGTGGACGGCCAGCCTTTTTGGGGGACTTGAATGAGTTAGTTACATTGTAAAGATGCAAATTTCTAGAAATCACAGATTTGGAATGACTAATTTCTCTTGATATAGCTGCTATTGTCCTTCATCTGGACAACCTGCTGTCAGAGGGTTTCAGTCACATTAGAACGCTCACCTTCTCACTAAGTCAGTGAAAACGGGAAAGTTAGGCTGCCAGTTAAATAGGGTTTGTGACCTCAAAATTTAAGAAATTGTAGGTTGTTCTCTAATTTTGATTTTGGTGTGTGTGTTTAGTTGAATTTTTAAATTCAATAAACTGCCTGAACAAAAAAGCAAGTAAGTATTTTGTCATTTGTTAGTTGAGATAACTAGTTCTAAGTTGCCTAAAATTTTAAAATTAAGATGAAGTCCCCTATACTAATCAAACAGAGAACAGAGCGCAACTGTTTTAACTGTAATTAACAGTTTAATTAACACATGGACTGAGAGGCAGCAAAAAGCAAGGCAGATGTGTTTCTGTCTCTCTCTTCGTCAGCCTTTTTCCCACTGTTCATCACTCTCCCTCAGTGGCCGTCTGACAGGTTGTGTGTGCCAGTTACAGTGATTTCATCCATGAAGTGAGAGAAATTAGAGAAAGGACTGGAAGCGTCATGGCTCCTCAGATTTTTGAAGTAAGTGGATTTTTAATCCAACTTAAAAACCGTATATCTGTAAAAATAAGTCAATAAATAAATACAAAGTGGATACAAGCTAAATAGACTTTTAATACAATCTACCACACTATACCGTAGACACACAACCTGTTGACCTTGAATGTCACATAATAGCCCACTTTTGCTTAGTTTCAATAAACATCACTCAAAGCCACTCACAATAAAACTCCCTTTTAAAACCCAATCAGAATCCATCAGACTGTCTCTCACACAACCTCACACACACGTCTGACCACTGTTGTCTTTCCAGATAAATGAAGGAGTGAGCGGGTAATCTAAGTGAGTAAAATGTACCATTGCTCTCCCCCAGCGCACTCGGACTACTGGGCTCCCAAAACACAGTCACCCAATTAAGGCCTGCTGTGCGTGTCACTTATGGTGGATGCTGAGAGCATGTGTCAAAGTGAGAGAGCGAGAAATGGATGAATTCACTGGTCTTTTTTGGGTCCCTGCCATTTTCAGTGTTAGGTCAAAGACAAGAAGAAAAAAAGAAAAAGGGAGCGAGAGATAAAGGGACAGAGGAAGGACAAATGAAGGCGATCTCTGTGGAAACGGCCTGAGTGCACAGATGAAAGAGGAGAGTCAGAGACCGGGAAAATGAATGGGAATGAGTGAAGGTGAAGGGACTGAACCCTCCTCTCCCCTCCTTTACCCTCCTCTTCTCCTCTGTCTTCTTGTCTCTCCTCCTCCTCTCCTTGTCTCATCTCCGTTTATCTCTTATTATATTCTCTTCTGGTCTCTAATCTTTCTTCTCATCTCCTTGTATCTCCCCTACTCAAAATTTCTCCTCCCTATTTCCTTGTCCCTTCTGTCTCTTCTCATCTCTTTGTCTCACCTGCTTCTTTCATCATCTCTCCTTATTTATCCTCTTCAAAATTTATCATCTTTTTGTCTTTCCTCTCTTCTCCTATCCCCATCTCTCCTTTACTTTTCTTATGACCTTGTCTCTCTTTTCGTTATTTATTTATATATTTATTTAATCCTCTCCTCTACTTTCCTCATCTCATTTCCGTCTCTTCTCAGTTATCTTCTCCTTTTCTCTCCTCTCTTCATTGCTCCCTTTCTTGTCTCTTCTTGTGTATTCACTGCTTATCTTTCTCCCCGTCTTCTCCTCTTTTTGTCTTCTCATCAGTCCACCTTTTTCCTTTCCTCTCATCATTCCTTTCCTCTCCACTTTTTTGACTCTTCTTGTCTCATCGTTTCTCCTCTCTTTCATCTCTCCTGGTTTCTCTCATCTCCTCCTCTTGTCTCATCTCATCTCCTTGTCTGATCTTCTTGTTACTCCTGTCCTAATCTATCATCTACTCTATTCTCCACATAATTTCTTCTCTCCTCTATCTCTCTCTCCTTGTCTCATCCCATCTCTTTATCTCATCATTTTGTGTCTCCTCTTCTAATCTGTCCTCTCCTCGTCTCCCCTTGCCTTCTTATCTGTCCCTCCTTTTCTCTCCTCTTTCTTGTCCTCTACTTGGCTTGTCTCATCTTTTTTTTTCTCCTCTCCTAATCTATCCTCTTGTCTCTCCCCTCCATCTCTATATCTCCTTGTCTCTCCTTTCTCTTTTCCACTCATTGTCTTGTCATCTTCTTGTCTCTCCTCATTGCTCCTTTCATAATTTCCCTTTTTTTTGATATCATGTACACAACATTTTAAAACATATAGAAAAGCACATTCTTAATGCTCTTCATAACTGAGACCTGCTTGACTCTGAGGCTGACTCAGGAGATAAATATAACAATTTTGTTAATAACCACAAAACCAAATGAGAGAATTAGAAAATATTTTTATATTAGCGGTAATAATCTGTCCTCTCAGTATGCCTAATGTAGCTAAACGAGAGCAACACTACTCTATAAATGACGTCTTTGCTGAAATAATAATGACAGTACCAAATATAATAGAAAACAACAACAACAACAAAAACATGAGTGCAGATAGTATTTGCAGACTGAAACTTCAAATGTCTTTTAACACTGCATATCTGTCTCTGGATAACTGCTTCAGTGTGGGAGAAACACACACAAACACATATACACGTTCCTGCTCTATTACAGGTATTTCTCATCACACAACATAATTAAGAAACAAATAACTGTGGCCCTGAAAATAACATTATGAGAAACACGTCTCTTTCAGACGTATTCATTGTAAAAGGAAAGGATGCTTAAGGTACAAGCAGCTTCACACTCGCTTTTCTTCACACGTACTGAAATGGCATCAGCGTACCTGCTACATTTGAGGTACGGGAAGAAAACTCAATTAATTTTTCACGAAAGAAGAGGAAGGAAAAAGAGAGAAAGATGAGAGGGGTTTGATAAAAGTAGCTCTGTAAGGAGGTGTGTGCAGATGGGATGACGACTACTTACAGGTTTTTAGAAAACGAGAATGAGTCACTTCAAATGCTAAGAGGCAACACGGTGCATAAAAAATACAAAAAGAAGGCAAAAAAAGAAAGAGCTGCCTGTGTATGTTCTTAAAGTTTCTTAATGACTTTTTGAATGTTTTTATTCAATTTTATTATTACTTTGAATTGTAAATTGCTACATTACCTACAATAATCATATATATCATTTAAAACATTTTAATTTCCTGTTTTATTTGACATTTAGAGGGCATGTGCAGTTTAATAATTTTCTGTTAATATTTGTTGTTATAAATATCAAAACCATCTGAAACCAATACTATAGAAAGCACTTATGATTTTATAAGTTTTCTTTTTCTTTATTTTGGACACTTATTTGTCACTGACCATATTATGGGAACCTTATTTTTTTCTTTCTCTCTTCTTTTATTGTGCATATTACTGCATTGGTAGTTGTATATAAAAGAAAGACTACTGTACAGTATATAAAAAATCTGTTTTATAAAAGAAAGAAAGAAAAAAATAAGAATCAGTGAAAATTGTAGACCTCTAGGTTTTGCTTAAGCTCTGCATGTTATGACAAAGATCAGACATCGCATGTCCAACACTTCTGTGCTGGATGAAATCACAGAGTGACTCAAACTGGAATATGTTTTGTAATTGTGTTTCCTAGATCGTAACATACTCTCTGCTAAAGCCTGGGCTCAGTTTTTCTCTCTCTAACATTTGTTAACCAGGGAGGAGTGATTATCTAATCAGTGTAATTAGTGGGTAATTAAATTTTGAAGATTTGCACAAGTTGTTTATTTCAGTGGCTTAACTGTCTCAAGAAATAAACAAAGCACACACACTGTGTCCTCTGCTAAAGATTCATGCAAGCTAATATATAGACTGATCAATTAAAGACGACAGGAAGGATATTTAGGGGTGTTTTTAGCTAACCTTAATTAAGTCTATTTTAAAAAGACATATGTGACCCTGGACCACAAAACCAGTCATAAGGGCCAATTTTTGGAAATTGAGATTTATACATCATCTGAAAGCTGAATAAATGAGCTTTCCATGGATGTATGGTTTGTTAGGATAGGACAATATTTGATAAAAAATACTGAAAAACTTGTCTTTAATGTTGTCCAAATGAAGTTCTTAGCAATGCATGTTACTAATCAAAAATTAAGTTTTAATATATTTACAGTAAGAAATTTACAAAATATCTTCATGGAACATGATCTTTACATAATATTGTAATGATTTTTGGCATAAAAGAAAAATCGATAATTTTGACCCATACCATGTATTTTTGGCTATTGCTACAAATGTACCCCAGCGACTTAAGACTGGTTTTGTGGTCCAGGGTCACATATATGAAAAGACACACAGTCCCAGTCTTTAACAAATTCTCTTTAAAAATGTTATATTTAATATAAAAAAATCCAATCCGGTTTATCTGTTAGTTTTCTTATTTTTTTCTCTTACTTCTCCTTTACTCTTCATACATGTAGTACATTTTACAGTGTTCTGCTGAATTCGGTATTCTGCTGCTATGTGAAAATAATCAGCGTTGTATCCGATCCCAGCCCGAAACTGTGACCTTGACCTGGGTGAGATTGACAGGCCAAAGTGATGTCCTTTTTTAATTGGGGTCTCCTTCACCTCATATTTGATAGACTTCCTGTGCTTTATCAGCAGGCAGCAAATGTTCAGCAATCCATGTTTCCCTTATCTGTGTTTGCAGAGGTTTAGAGCACGTGTTCTGATTCCTGCATCCAAAACTGATCAAACACAAATATTCAAACACCTATACATCTACACACCCATACACAAAGTGGTCCTCACTGCAAAACCTGCAGGGTCTTTCAGTCTACCAGCAATTTGTTTCGATAAAGGAGCAGGAAGTCATTTGTTAGATTGCTGATCAATTGTTCAATGAGAACTGCTGATTTGAGGCAACGTAAACAACTATTGAGTAGAAAGTTGAGTACAGTTTAAATGCAAATGTGCAAATATGCAGTTCAGCAGCTCTGAATGTGAATCATTCATTTTTCTGGAGTAACACTGTCCAATAGCAATAGCAGTTGGAACATTCAGAGGCATTAGAAATGCGGTGAAAAGTCACAAGAGGAGGCGCATTACCCTGTCAATGCAATACCTTTTATGTTTACAAACGGTTCACAAATCGGCCCAAATGGATCACTTGGAAATGGTTGGACTAATTACAGAGTAAACAGCTCACCTACTGAGATATCATCAGTTTCAGTCATGTCCGAAAAAAAGTATACATGAAATGACTTGAAACGTGAAATAATCTGTAACAGAGTTGTTTTTCAGTGAGCACTCAGCTCTTTTAAATGGAAACTGCAATCATTTTGACATGTGCAATGTTTACAGAGCATTTGACGACTAATGGTCTGAAGGGAAAGTGACTATGAAGACACTACCAATATAGAAATGTATAAAAAGTTAAAAATATATAAAAATCAACGCTATCTCACAGCAATTCGTACGTATTTTACTAGGTGGCTAATTCGTACGAATTCGTACGACCTCACTCGTGCGACCTCACTCGTACGACTTTGTACGATTTGTCTAAACCCCAGTGACGGCTAGGTTTAGGGGCGGGGTTAGGTGTATGTCATTCGTACAAATTCATACGAATTGGCAACTCGTAAAATACGTACGATTTAGCAAAAATCGTATGAATTTGTACGAGAGAGGTCGTACGAATTTGTACGAATTAGCCACCTCGTAAAATATGTACGAGCTGGCGTGAGATCGGGCTCATAAAAATATAAAAATGTTTAAAAATTAAAAAATAATAGGACTGATGTGATTTGATTTTAATAAATAGTATGTTAATGTAAACCTGCAAAAATTTAATTTTATTTAAGACCCCAACATTTTTGAATGGTAGTGTACATATGAAATTGCATAAGTTAAAAAATAGAAGCTATTTTAAGCTATGTCTCATTACCATACGCTACTGGTGTAAATACGTCATAATATACCAGAACCAGGGATTAGAATCAGATTGGACACAACCTATTTTCACTAAGACATTTTGTTGGCAAGGACAGAGATAAGGATAAGGCAAGGTGGTGGGCTGAGTCTGGGCAGGTATTACCCTGACAAATACATTTGTTGGAAAGTAACGGTTTCCACCCACCCATTTGGTTTCCCAGATCCATATATCTCACACTCTTACACAACATCCCCCATACACACATACATTTTCATCTGTCTCTTAAAATATCCACTCAAAAGTAAATAACCCCGATTTTGTTTGCATTACTGCTTATACTCCTCAAGAGCTCAGGAACATTTACTGTTCTAAAAGCTCAAATAGATATAAATAAAAGAGACCAAAAAGGGTCACCGCAGGGCCGGTCGCCACAACCAAAGCAAACAAAACCTAATTGGTTGTTATCAGATAGGTAATGCATCTGAACACTGGAGTCAAAGAAGCCATCCCTGCCTTTTCCCTTTGAACATATTTACCAGTGAGACATGAAGGACATGCCACACATTTAGGACCCCTTGTCCTGGGCTCAAATTGAGCAGTTTTGCGTGTCATAAGCAGAAGCTTGTTCTGGGTCAGTGATTGGTCAACAGCTGTTCTGAGACACACATCACAGAGAGGGAGGTCAAGTCATTCATCTGTCAACCAATCACAACCACAGGTGCGCCACAGCCAATTAAACGTGGAGGAGAGGGAGAGAGAGAGAGAAAGCAAGAGAAAAAGTGAAAAGAGAAGGAAAAAGAAAGAGTGAGAGACAGGTGTAACGAGAGCCTGTGCGAGTCAGAAGAAAAGAAACACATAAATAGAAAAGGAGTCACAAGGTAAGAAGGAGGGGAGAGAGGTGAGAAAGAGAGAGCGCGTAACAGAAGCAGAGAGCATGTGGCGTGTAGACAGAGGAGCGGAGAGAATGAGAACGCTCTCTCACCCCATCTTCACGCACAGCAGCTAATGAACTAAGAGAGCGAGAGACGGCACGTATAAAACTAGAGATCTGCTACCTGAGGAAACTTTCTGACACCCACGAGACTGTCAGAGACCATCATTGGGTTGCACACAGAAAAAAAAGAGCCCAGCTGGAAGATACACTTCTCTCATGGAGAATAACGTAAATGCTGAGACAATGGGAGACTGACAGGACACTCTTTTGACCTCTGCGCTGACTCCTTGTAGGATGGAAAGGCGGAAATTGGAAATTGATGATTTTCTGTGACAGTTTTCTGTCAGTTTTGAATTTCGAGCTTCAGGTAAGAACATTTGACTTTGTCTTTTTTAATAACTGTGAAGTTTTTTTTTCTTTACCTGTATGTAAGACTCAACCTAAACAAACAACTAAATGAGACAAATATGATAAGATAAATGGCGGTCTGTTTGTGTTAGATTTTACATCTTCATTTTGGGTGAACCAGAAAAATTTGCCTTTTAAATTATGCAAATGACAAACAAAATTCATGAATATGAATGAGCACAGACTTATCTGCACTGAATTGAGACAGGGCTCACGGTGTATCGGTACAAAGCTTTTCTGCTTGAGTGAATCCTCCTTTTTTTCTGCATTTGATCACATCTACAAATGACAACAATAGCCATGACCTGAACCAAAACACTGGAAAAGTGATAACCAAATTACACTGATATCCTCAGACTGTTTATAGCTGATATTTTGCTATTTATATTTTATTAAATATTTTAAAATCTCATTACAATAAAATACAATACAAATGAAAATATATATATAATAGAAGTGTACTCACTTACACATTCACATAGATTTATACATGTAAAGAAAAAAAAATGTCTGAAAAACTGCACACAAATGTAAGATAACAAAAAGGGGAAAAAACTAAACCAAATGAATAGAGACAATAATTACATTAAAAAGGCCACATTAATTGTTTTAATAATTAATTAAAACATAACTTGTCAACAGGTGTATTATTATTATTATTATTATTTTGTTTTATTATATATATTTATTTAGCTTTTTAAACTAAAGCTACTACATTACACTGTCTCTTTCTCTTTATCACCAGGTGTTATACTGTGAAAAAGGAATATTTTCATTGAACTGAAAATGAGAAACTGAATTCTGGTGAAAGTGTTTTTTTTTATTGTTATTATTCATTTCCAACTGTATTCACAATAAATCAGAATAAGGCAATTATTTAAATCAGTGAACCTTGTGCCCTTTACTAAATCTAAACCTACACAGAGGTTTCATTCCAAAACAACTCGGCATAACCGTCTTACGTTTTTGCCCAATTAGTGGCTAATTTGTACTCATTCATACATTTTTATACAATCTACAATCCACTAAGAGGTTTAAGTTAGACCTTCATGCTTATTTTTCTCTGTTTTCATATGAATCACCAACAAAACCACCAACTCGTAAAATCCTTACTTTTTCTCATGAGATTATGGGTTGGATCATTAACAGCACCCATATGAGGTACATATTGCACACAATGCTCTGAAATGAGCACGAGTTTTAGAAACCATAGCAACTAACTCAACACACACACACACGCACATATACGAAGACACGCAGTGTCCAACCGTGGGTCCAGTGCCAGCTCAATCTTTCCCCTCTGCCCCCCACCACTGTCATGCTGTTGTTGCTGTGCACACAGCTGGTCAAAAAGACACATTTAGGTTGTCATTCCCTCTGGTGACAGAAACTCAGTGGAGCGGATCCAACAGAACCACGCTGGTGGAACCAGTCAGGTGGCTGTAATGGAGTCCGGGCTGTTTAGCACCTGTTGCTCAAGACACGCAAACAGCCTTCAAAGAAACGCTCTGACAACATGTCAGCATTCACTAGGAATCTCACGCCTCTGCTCGGCATCTGCAGAAAATTGATCATTCAGCTGATGTTCATCCAATGACCCGATGTGGAATCTGTGATTTTTAATTACATCTAAAGTCTTACCATGCCACCCGCCCTGAAAAGTTATGGTTCTCTTCACGCAATTGGGTAAGAAATACAGACGATTAAATTCCTGGTGACCATCTGGCACTCAAATTCACAGGTTCGTTGCTATGGTACTGTGGACCGCAAATGGGCGGACTTTTTATTTATTGCCCACCCTACCCCCATACCAGCCCCCTCCTTCGATTGTTCAGTGTAATATACACAATTATGCTACATGTCTGAAGAATCTCTTGAGAGGTGCATGAAGTAGATCAGTATGCTATTTCAGGCCCTTGGTGATGACTGTCAAACGCCCCTCAGCAATGTGGGTTGAGAATAAATTACATCATTACCATACGCTTGAGTGTGAAATACATTGGTCAACTATACAGTATCTGAAAATATTCATAAAACTTTAGCCGTATGGAGAGCCCGAGGTCAGGGCTGAGGTCAGGAATGAACAAAACACAATCAATAGAGAATCTGCACTGTGGACACAGGTTTGTTTTTGTAATTTTTTTATTGGATTGATTTTTGCCAAGAACGATGTGCGCCAAGAGAGCATCTTTCGGTCTCGGAACAACAGTCCTGTCGTCCACTGTTTAATCTTATCCCTAACCTGAACTCAGTCCTTAACCATCAGTTTTGGGAACTGTCTTTGAAATTGTAGCTTACTACGTTTATAACTGAAAAAGGTTTTTAAAAAGTTTAAAAGTGTTTAAGTAATTTAAGCTGGTAGTATGTTTGATAAATAAAAGTGGTGTAATTAATAATTTAATCAATGATATATTTTAAATGAATACACACAAACTGAATTTGTTCTAAATAAAAAACAAGAGTCTATTAATTTACATTAACCATCCAAACGAACCGATTCACTAGAAATTATAATCAGAATTTCCAGTTCTACATATGAGAAAAAGAGGATAATTTAGGATGAAACAATTCACTATAATGAATTACAGTGCTACATATGATAGAAAGAAAGAATCATTTAGGATTCATTTAGGATTCAGACCTTTCAACCCTATATGTGAGAGAGAATGTGTGTGTGTGAGAGAGAGAAGATCATTTAGGATTCACTTGAACAAATCAGATTCAATGCATTGAATCAGATCTTTCAGTGCTACAGTACAAATGAAAAAGAAAGAATAATTTCTGATTCACTAGCATGAATCAGATTCACTACAAGGAATCAGACTTTACAATATCGGAGAGAGAAAATATAATTTAGGATTCACTTGAATGAATCAGATTCACTACAATGAATCAAACTTTTTAGCACTACATGTCGGAGAGAAAATATAATTTAGGATTCACTTGAATTATTCACTACAATGAATTAGACTTTCTAGCACTACATATCAGAGAGAAAATATAATTTAGGATTCACTTGAACAAATCAGATTCAATGAATTGAATTAGACCTTTCAGTGCTACAGTACATATAAAAAAGAAAGGTAATTTGGGATTCACTTGAATGAATCAGGTTCACTACAATGAATCAGACTTTCTAGCACTACATATCAGAGAGAAAATATAATTTAGGATTCACTTGAACAAATCAGATTCAATGAATTGCATTAGACCTTTCAGTGCTATAGTCCATATAAAAAAGAAAGGATAATTTGGGATTCACTAACATGAATCAGATTCACTACAATGAATCAGATCTTTCAGCACTATATTTGTGAGAGAGAATAAGAGGATAATTTAAGATTGACTAGAATAAGCCACAACAAATTAAATTACAATGATTACAATGAATCAGACCTTTCAGCGCTATAAATGTGAGTATGAAAGGATCATTTAGGACTGACCAGAATGAATCAGGATTAATCAGATTCACTACAATGAATCAGACCTTTCAGCATTATATATGAGAAAGAGGTGATTCACTTAAATTAACCAGATTTTCCAAAGCTGCATGTGAGAGAGAGAGTGGACCATTTACAGTAGATGATCATGTTTGATTATTCCCTCAGCTCAGACAAATTAAAAAATTAGCATAGACATGAGTGGATAAGTTTAAACTGGGGATCTACATGGTGCTTCTTTTGAACTTAGTTAGAGTTAAAACAGAGCTGAATCTAAATCCTGATTGAAAGGGCAACTCACGTTGTTGGGTGCCAGGTCTGTAAATCCACTGAGAAGCAGAGATCAAGCAGGAAAAGGTCAATCATATCTTGTAGTTATAAGCTACTTGGCTCCGTCTGGCACAAAGCCGAGGGGACGTAAATACCTGGCGCAGGGAAACGCTGAAGCTGGGTTGTTTGATAGTAATCTGACCATGGTGAAGAGAGTCTGATGTGAGTGTTTGAGTGTGATAGAGAAGAGTTCACTCATTCAAGTGCCATCCTGGCAGATGGTTCCTAGCTCGCAGCAGGCGTCACTCTCATGGAGTAAAGCGGAAAGTGGGGCCGTGATGAAGAGGGTCAAGATTGGTAAAAGAAAAGGAAAGAATTCATGTTATCAATCTAGCCTCAAAATATGATGATCCCCTCGTGATGGACCCTCTTCCTATAAAACACACATGTTGGTTTTTATGATTTACGTGGACTCTCCATAGGCGTAATGGTTTTTATACTGTACAAACGGTATTTTCTATCACCCTACACCAACCGTAACCTAATCTAAACCTACCCCTCACAGGAAATGTTGTGCATCTTTAGATTTTCAAAAAACTCATTCTGAATGATTTATAAGCCTTTCGAATTACTGGGACACCGAAAGTGTTTTTAAGAAAAACCATAAGCTAGTTATTATAAAAACATGTTTCCCCCCCCCCCCCAAATTAAGTAATTGGCTTTTTAATTATCATTGTACTAAGTTATTAAGATATTATTTAGAAAATTTATTTGTATTAAAACAGTGTTCTTTTTAAATGATGGATTAAAATGTCTTCAGTCCGATTTTGATTTATTTTTCACAATACAAATTCTGGCTTGTAACATTTAATAAATATAGTAATATTTAATAAATATTAATAAATAATAAATATATAAGTGTTTAATAAATATTATAATAACTTTGTTTTGACAATTACAAAATAAAATAAAATAAATATTCAGAATATTTTCCTTTTTTTTTTTTTTTTTTGCACCACTCTGCAGCCCCCAAACCCCTAGAAAACGAAAATTTTATCCATTTTTTTTTTTGGCAGAAAATAACATCACAAAACAGGTTAATGATTATTATCAGCAAAAGTATGTTTTAAATTATTTAAAATTAATTTATAACCATATTAAATTAATTATATTAAAAAGTTTTTTACAAGAAATGCATTTTTTATAGACTAGATTACTAGGCCATTTATTGGAAATATTCAAATACAAACTGCCAACATTTAAGATGAAATCCAACAGAAATTGTAAATCATCAGTCCCTCAGAACACACAAATGAATTCATAACCAAAAGCTACTACGATCTAGAGCCTGCTGTTCCTCAGACCGATTCCAGCCCATATCACATCTAATCTTCTCCTGCCATCAGAATAATTATCTCATTTTAAAATTACTTTGTCCCATCATTTCTCATTTTTTTCTTTTTCTCCATCTCAGACCTTCTAATTGACAGTCGGAGGGCGCTGTCTGATAGACTGTGACCTCGCACTAATCACAGCTGCACTGGGTCCACCAAACCGTTGAGTTTATTCACAACCCTAATAATATTTCATCATGTGGGTGCCAACAAAATGTCCCTAATTGGTATAGTGAAGATCTTTGTTTGCTTTCACAAACAGGTTTGCAAAACACAATGCATCTCTATAACATCACTCCCAGCACAGCAAAAACCTCTAAAACCTGAATTGTTCATAAAAGGGCTGAACTGTGCTTGTTCTCTTTCAGATCTCGAATGTGTGTTGAATGCTAATTGGCCAAATGAGACAGCGAGATTGTGAAAGGGGCTGTAGATAAGCCAGCAGTTGATCTACAAGACTTAAGACATGAAAATCAATGACCAAGATCTCACAGTGGGGCAATTGTCATGAGGCACAAATGGTGGATGGAGAACATTTAGACTGTCTGTGTTTCATATATCTGTCAGCATGAAATTAACTGAAGCTGAAATCTTATCACAGTCTGTGTTGGGATGACGCCATTTAACAAAGCGACTGACTGGTGACAGCTTTGGTCGGTTACGTCAGAAGCATGTTTAATTAACCCATGACATTTCACTATCATTAGCTCATTATTGGCTTAATGCAGATATCGCTAGACACATTGTGTACATGTAAGATATGTCAATCTGTGATAAGTCGTGGACGCACATACTTTATAAATTGGTTCTTGGGAAATACAATAAAGTACTAGCGTACTAGCGTTTTTCCATTCCATTGCACTACTCGTCCATTGTTTTTATATGTAAACATGTATATATTTGACTTGCATTTGTGTTTCTTGCAGTGTCTTGCGCAAGACATGGCTTTCTAAAAACACGACACTCTATCAAAAAAACAAAAAAACAAAAAACGAGACTGTTCTTCCCCCATCCCGCTGCCCACGACTCGCGTTTTTAAAAGCAAAAACGTGTTCTGTCTGAATGGCTCCTTAGCACAGCTGAATACATAACAATGAATCTAGTTTGTTGCTGTTTGCTATTGCTAGCAACAGGATTTCATTGGACAAAATTTGTATAGTGCTTGATGAAACACCTCTGTTTTTGTCCTGGAGGAGAAAGACTTCCAGGATTTCACATGCTACATGCTAATGCTAATGCTGCTATACCGCCTAACGATTAATTTGTTCAACTTTTAGGACTACACTGGCTAGCATATAGATGTCCTCAAAGCTTAATTAATTAAACATTTTCTTTTGGTCAACGCAGCGAATTTGCATGACCAACTTGAACACAAGTGGAAAATGTTTCGCCTTTGCGCAAAAATGCCATAGTGTGGATTCCTATTGGAATGACTGAATTTTGCTTCATGGGGGAAAAATATTTGTCAGGATGTTTCTTGTGAATCATAATTGATTAGTCACATGCCATTTACGGTTCAGGTGATTGGCTAAAGAATTGACATTTGGCTGTTGAGCAAGTACCGCTGAGATAAATGCTAATGCTAAAAGACAGCTTTCTCTTTACTCAAAGCTAATAGTCAAAACATTTATTGCACTTATTACAGATTGCGTAATAGTCTAAATAAACTTAAAACTACTAATCTCTAATTTTGATTTCAAGTAAAATATTTTAAATACAGACCATTTTCTTACTCTACAAAGACAGACACACACTTAAAAATATTAGCTGTTTGCTCCCTTGTGACTTTAATACGTGATCGCCTCCCTTAACACAGATCATTGCCTCACCTCCCTCTGGAGCTTTTATTGTTGCTGTGAATGTCTCCTCATTTATCTCTCCCTCAATGTTTTCCTGTAGAGCCTCATGGCTATAAATCTTCAAAAAGACATTCAGCCACACAAAGGAAATGCCACAGGCCATCACCTGATCTGCTGCCTCTCAAGACTTCTCATGAATCAAACCATTTAAGGGTGAAAAACACTTTCTGTCAAACTTTTTCCAGAACCTTGACATAAAAAAGATGACCAGTTCTCACTGACGGGTGAGATGCCTCAGTCTGGCATATCAGATTCTCTCTTTATTCTCTGCAGCAATTTAAAAAGAAGTCAACAAAAGACACTTTACTAACCTCCACTAATAAGACAGCACTTATACTGTGCAAACATTATTATTGGACCGAATGATCACAAAGACACAGCAAAAGTTTTTGAACACCTACAAAAAGACTGCTGCGCTCTGATTAGCTTAGAAAAAAAAATACTATAATACAGAGAGAGGAAAGGCAGTAATTACCTTGATCACTCTTCATTGTTCCCGTTATGGAGGATCGTAGCAGCTCTGAAATTCTCTGTCTATAATTAAAGCCGGCTGCCATCGCTAGTGACGGAAACTTCCTGGAGGTGAGAGCAGTATCTCAATACTACTCAATACACTTTTAATTGAGCATAACCGAGAAAGGGAAATCAGTAATGGTTTGACAGTCCAAAACAACAGGAAGAGAGAAATGAATGCAATGGTGGCCTTTGCATAATAAAGCAGTCATACAAATACATACTCACATTTCTCTGACAGAAAACATTTGGCAGTTTTGGAAACAAACAAACAAACATTATTTACTGAATTCATACAGAATTTTGACATTATTGAATGTCCTGAAATGACAGATTTTGTCAGCTCAATTTCTTTTTTTCTCAAATTTAGATCGTCAAAGAACAAATTTGTCCCCGAAATATGGTTATGAACACACAAATTTACAAAATTAGGACTGAAACTCCTGAAAAGTCTGTAAAATGTCTAAATACAATTTAAAACTGTGTCTTTATAATTTTGTAGCAATAAACATTAAATAAACAAACTTAAATATAGCTTAAATATTACAGTTTATAACATCAATATTTTTTTTTTTTAAATTTTTATAAGAATAATTGAATAATAATGTTATATTTAAAAAATAAAAAGGCAAACAACAGTATTACAGATTTAACCTAAAGTATCCTTATATCTCCTGTAAATTTAAAAAAGTTTATTTTATTTTATTTTATTTTATTTTTACATTTTTTGGGGGGGTAACAGTTTTGAATAGTTGAACACACTGAATACAGTCAGCATAGCTGTACAAACTGAATAAAAGGAAGACAATATTTCCTAATATATTTCCCATCATGCCATGTGTCGGTGTCATAGATATGTTTTTGGTAATTCAGGAAAAATCAAGTGGTAACAGGGTTATCAAAATGATTAACTGTGGGACAAAACTAAACATTACAACTTTGATCGTTCAAATTTTTTTAATTTTTTTTTTTATTGAAATAATGTATTTACTATGACAGTCAAATATATGAGATACATTTGATGTGTTTAAAAAAAGGTACTTTTTCATACTGGAATTTAATCTAGCATAACTAATAGTTCTAAACATTGAATTTCTATTTTTAGTGCTCTCACAAGAAGTCAAGGGACACCAAAATGTACTGTACCTGTGAAAAGTGCAGAACAAAAACGTTTTCAGAAGGTCAGAGAACGTGAAGCCTCTAAAGGGCACTTCCGCTAAAGAGACTAATTCTTAAATCATTCCACCCGTAATGAAACAACCTTTCCGCATGAACTTAATCCCAATAAAGCGTCTCATATTGGCCTCGGTAGACTCATATGTGCAAAATCAAACACTTCATGCTTGAAGGTGGAGCGTAATGAAGTGCAACCTTCCGAGTCCTTCTGCTGTAGGGCGAACGAACGTCAATGTGACAATGGCATTTCAAACTTTCTAATGAAATTATTCTAGGCGTCCTCTGTCAACTAGACAGTCAGGAGCTATTTGTGCTTTGACGGCTCTCCCGAAGGGATGTTCTGGGACAGGGGTGAGATGTCTGGTTATTTTATCCATGTGCCTTGTATGAAACGTTCTGGTCCGACAGACTTACACTAGGGTGTGTGAGTGACTTTTTCTTCTTTTCCCTGCTGTTCCCATCACCCAGGGATGTCCTGCCTGGGATGACATTTACAAGCAGAACGCAGGGTACGGGAAGCATGGGGATAGATTACCAGACTGACAGCTGCCAGTGGCATGCTGTGTCTGTTTACCTTTGTACTTTGGGAGATTAAAGAGTCAGCACATAGTGATTTTTAGATTTCTGCTAATACCCTCATAATGGCAGGGTATGTGATCCATGCAACCAGAAAACCTTATGGCACATTGGCACGGCCTGAACAGCATATCATTTGACATTTTACAAATCAAGTAAATTTAATTAAATTAAATTAAATTAAATTAAAGAAAGACACTGGCAAAAATATAGTTTTTTAAGTACTTGTCACTTAGTGGAAAGAAAGCATTAAAACAGTTCAAGTGTTTATTACACTTTATCTATTTGTGCCTGTAGATTTCAATTATAGTATATATTTTTAAAGTCTTTTTGGTCACACTTTATTTTAAGGTCCATTTCTTGGCTATTATCAAACTATTAAATATGACTTTTGCTTCAATAAACTCCTAATTTGTTGCTCATTAATAGTTGTTAAGGTAATTAGTAGGGTTGTAGAATATGGTCATGCAGAATATGTGCTTTATAAGTACTAATAAACAGCCAATATGTTAATAATAGGCATGTTAATAAGCAACTAGTTAATAGTGAGAATTGGTCCCTATACTGAAGTGTTACCGTCTATATTCTGAAGGTTTTTATTGTATTTCATACCTAAAACATATATTTTTTTATGCTTAAATAAATACCTAATACTGTAAAATAGTCGCATTCTATGTAAAGCGTTGTTTCACCATAGCCCATAAAATTCTATTTAATTTATGAAATGTATATCAAATATCTAAAACTGATCATTAATAACATTAATATATTAGTATTATTTCTGTAAATACCTCACACTGTGTTTATGGAAACAGGTTTATTAGTAATTTATGCTGACAGTGAATATAATATTATTAAAAATTACACAAACAGCTATTGATTTTATTCTACTTCCCTGATTTCATTTTGGAGTTACAATTCATGTCAAATCATGTTTAATAAGGATTAAATTGGAATTTAAAAGCCGTTCTCAATTCAATCTGGAATGACGTACAACTCCTCCAACTATAGACGTCCAAGAGAAGAAGCTGCTGGGGAAGAACGATAACATCAACCTGAGAGGAGACTTCTCTAATTGAACATTTTCATTAGTTACCAAAGGGTGATGTGAACTGGAACAGGTTTGATTGGGTTTTTATTTATGTACATGCTCACAAGTGCCTCCCGTCTTCATTGTGGTACACACTCACACACACACACACACTGGAGGTTGTCATGGCAACCTTCACCTGTTGTTGCGAGAGGGGAGAATTTCAAACAGTCCGTTATCACAGAAGCAGAGCATCCTCTGATCCCATACTCCAACGTGTCACTCGTAGAATAAAGAAACCGAGGCAAATTGCATGATGACAGCCAATTTCATAAAGTCGATATTTGGTGCAACTCATTTAAATTGACCCAAAAATTGAATTCATGTTATATTACGTCTTTGCGCCTCTTCAAATACTAATTCCAGAATGCCACAATAATATCATCAGCTATTAAACAAGCAATTAAACCTGCAGTTAAAGAGTGAAAAATGTGTAAAAGATATTTCAAACTTATTTTCAATGTACTGTGAGGTACGACAACAGCTGCAAATCAGTTTCGGCACATTTTAGCTTATGTGTGAAACCAGACAGCCTTATGACGGAAAAACTTTAAGTCATCACCGCTCTTCAGTAATTCAGGGGTGTCAAACTCAATCTCATATGGGTCCTTTTTTAACTTGATTATCACAGCTAAGTCATCCGCTTTGCTGATGATGCCTATATAAAGCGTAAAGAGAAGATTCAATTATCACCTCTCTTCTCTTTCAGCTCAATCAGATCACATGAATCAAGTGCTAACTCTTTCAACATGGCTGCTGTTGACGTAAAGAGTCAACTTTATCCCACACACTTCCAAAATGTGATTACAACACTCTCAGATGCCAGACAAGTCAACATACTCTACAAAGCCCCCAAATCCTGTCTGATCGTGACAGTTTCAAGGTAAGAACTTTGGCTAGAATGAAAATGAACGAGATACATCTGAACACATTTACAGCATAAAACAACAACGTTTTGTTGGCATTCGATGACAAATGGAGATAGAGTCTGTTACTGTCTAAAAATAAGAAGATATATGACTGCATTTCCAAGCACTCTGCATATAAACGACTGTGAAATGAGAGCGCTTGTTCATATTTACGGCCTCTTCTTGTCATAATTCCTTTCCTAGTAACATATGGGCAAGAACACAAACACGTATTAGCATACATTACACACACACACACACACACAAAGACCCATTCATCTCTACAAACAGCCCCCACTGTGTCAATCTTTCCCTCTCACAGATGTTAAATCCGGGTTGGCAGCTGAATTTCAGGGCACCATGGTCAATGTGACACCCAGTATAGATCCAGTGGCAGCCCACGAGAGGTACAACTACCTCGCGTTGATATGCGGCGTGCCTCTCATCCTCATCATCATCTTGGGAAACGTCCTAGTGTGCCTCAGCGTGTTGACCGAACGCTCTCTTAAAACCGCAACTAACTACTTCATCGTCAGTTTGGCAGTGGCCGACCTTCTTTTGGCTGTGCTGGTCCTCCCGCTCTATGTCTACTCTGAGGTGAGTGCCAGTGACCAATGAGAGGCGGTCTAAACTCCTCCTCTATGTTTCAGACTACTAATTCACTAAACTTTGATTTAGCTGATGCTTTTATCCATGCAAATTACTTATTACTGGGACAGTCTTGACTGGAGCAATTGGAGTAAAGTGTCTCTCTCAAGGCCAGAATGCTGATATGGAATGAACTGAGCGTATTGTCCACCCAGTCATTTGTCTTTTTTATCATCTTTGAAAAGATTTCAGTAGGAGATGCTGGTACATTGAGCATTGAGCGCTACAGGGTTTCTGGGAATTCATGAGTCGTTCAGATCGTGTTCCTCATTGAAGTGTTACTAGTGGACAAGTGCAAGGTGTTTGAAATGAATGAGCAGAATATGACTGAAATCAATAATCGAGTCATTCAAATCACTACATTGAATCAAACAGCTAGACTTCTCGAACATAAATAAAATTGAAAATGAGGGAGTGGCGCTTTCTGTTCAACATGGGAGACTGTGGATGGTTTTACGGATTACATTTTCGATGATCAACCCAGATCTTTATGAATCTTCATGAGTGCAGTCTGTTTGGCTTATGTAATTCATCAAGAAATGTATGTAGGATACCATTTTTGACTTGTTCTATGCACCAGACTGTGAAACGAGGTCCGTGTGACAGGTTTGCAGTGGTTGGGTTGAAAAATAAGATGATTTGCTGATGTCAACTGGAAAGGGAAGTCATTTAAAAGGCAGATCTAGTTATTTAAATTCATTTGTTAAAAGATTCTTAAAACAGATTAATACAATTTTTAATCAGTGTAATGAATACAATATGAACACAGTAACCCAAGGAACATGTATTAAGAAATACAGGGTCAGTTTTGATTTCATGTTGACTTAATTCCATTTTAGTGTACATTTTGTTCTTCAAACTATTTTTAATGTCTCATGGTGTGAATTTTTGCCCTTGAAGTTTGTGTGTCTGTGAAGTGAATCTTGATGCAGTGAGTGATTTCCCTCAGAGATTTCCTGTCTTTATTGTATGGCTAGTTTGAATTAACAGAGGATTTGGTTCATTCTTTGAATGAATTCAAACTTTAATTGCAGTCAATCAAGACCATCGAGTGATAAACATCCACCATCTGCTCCCAAAAGATCCCTGAAGACATAACTAAAATGAACTTGAACATGACTTTAAAGAATATATTAAAGTATATTCAAATTTAAATATTTATATTTGCATTATAATTGTAATATTTTGATGTTTTTAATAGTTTTGGATGAGTATCGGTATGTATCGGTATATATAGGGAATTGATGCCCCTGGCAGGTACTTATAGATAAGTGTGTGTCCTGTTGTCTTACACATTCTATCTTTCTCTGTCTATGTGTCTGTGTGTGGGTGTGTTTTAGTTCCTGGGAGGCATGTGGACCCTGAGTATGTACATCTGTGATGCCCTAATGACTATGGACGTGATGCTCTGCACTGCCTCCATTTTGAATCTATGTGCAATTAGTGTGGACAGGTGAGACACGCACCCACACACACACACCTGCTCACCCACCACTCTCTATTAAAAATAGCTCAAACTTTAACTTATAAAATATGAACAGAATGATTACAGTAAGTAATCCCTAACACTGAGATCTGTTGGAATTATGTCAATATATACAACAAGAAGCCCACATATTATGGGACTTCATAACATGTTACCTCTATGGAAGCCCATTTCCTCCACATAAAAAAGTCATGCTTTGGTATGACTTATAATTATGACATAAAAAGTTGAAATTATAAGACAAAAGGTTGAAATTATAACATAAAAAGGTAAAATTATGGCATAAAAACCATTATGATGTAAGAAGTAAAAAAAAACTGTGACAAAAACAAATATGACAAAAAGCCAGAAATATGACAAATGTGACTAAAACAACTGAGAAAAACAACAAATGACTAAGTCATAATTATGACTTTTTATGGCATAATTATGACTTAATATCTCATAACTTCAACATTTTATCTCATAATTAATACTATGTTATATCTCATTTACCAAAGCATGATTTTTTGGCAGAAATGGCCTTCCATATACCTCCAACACTGGAAAAAAAAAATGAAGAAAAGAAAAGAAAAGAAATTAAAAAAGAAACTTTTCATAATTTTGACATTTTATGACAAAATTATCACAGTTATCTTAGTTATGACTTAGTATCTCATAACTTAAACTTTATCTCATAATTATGACTTCATATCTCATAGCTTTAATCTTTTATTACTTTTTACTTTTTAATGTTTTATTTATTTATTTACTTATCTATCTATCGGAAATGGCCTTCCATATACCCCCAACACTGAAAAAAGATAGAAAACGAATAGTTTGTCCATCAAGATTATCTACAGTACACGTCCCTAAGCTTTCACACGATTTTTAATGATTTTTTAACATTCAGCAGGTCTGTTTTGTGCCTCTCTGGGCGTTCACACAGTGAATCTTAAATCAGTGGTTATGTGTGATTGGTGTCCAACGGGATGCTAATGAAACCACGACGTGGAGCTGAATTTCATTACTTACACAGTGCATCAAGCATCACCGATTCACATAAACAATATGAAACAACTTCAAGAGGTCCCAGACCAAGGCAAAGCAGGGTCAATCCATCTTTGACGCATACTAAAACAAAAGCGAGCTTGTCTCTGAGGACGAAAACAAAGGTTTGGGGTCGAAAGGGTGCAGATGATTGAAAAGATGAATCAGACTTATGAGGTCTCATGCAATTTAAAATGATTGCACTAGAATCTTCCACTGTCTCGCGGGTCACTGTGATTAACAAGCACAAACACAAAGCATGTCTTAAGGAGTTGTCAATCATGATTTTACACATAAACATAAGCTTTAACAAGCAAACTAAATTAACTGCAGTAAAAGCAGACAAATAAAGGTAGAAAAACAATGTCTGACTGAACAGTTCATCAAACTCAACTGTGCCATTTTTTGCCTCAAAATACCTTCTCTAGTATCCCGTCTTAAAGAGATGGTTCATCCAAAAATTTAAATACTGTTATATACATACATACCCTCATATGTTGCTCCAAATCTGTATGACTTTTTTTTCTCTGGAACACATAAGAATTTTTCAACTGTTTTGGGTTTGAGTCCAACTTGTTGAGTCAAAGTCGAGTCCTAGTTTTTAACCAGTTGAGTTGGAGTTGGTACTAATTTTTTTATCTTTTATCTTACACACGATGTGGATTCATCTGTATGTCAAAAAAGGTCCAAGTCTGAGGGGGAATAATATCAGGGGAATCAATATCAATCAATATCATTGGAATCACTTTCAGAAATGTTTCTTTTTTTTAGTGGAAGGACAATAAAAAAGCAGGCAGCCAATCAGAATTCATCTTGTTTTAAAGGAACACTCCACTTTTTCTTGGAAACAGGCTCATTTTACAACTCCCCTAGAGTTAAACAGTTGAGTTTTACCGTTTTTTAATCCATTCAGCCGATCTCCGGGTCTGGCGGTAGCACTTTTAGCGTAGCTTAGCATAGATCATTGAATCGGATTAGACCATTAGCATCGCGCTCAAAAATGACCAAAGAGTTTCGATATTTTTCCTATTTAAAGCTTGACTCTTCTGTAGTTACATCGTGTACTAAGACTGACGGAAAATGAAAAGCTGCAATTTTCTAGGCCGATATGGCTAGGAACTATACTCTCATTCGGTGCAGCAGTTGCAATGATATCACGCAGCACCTGAAAGTAGTCCCCAGCAGGTAACTAGTTATGATATAGCTGAGGACTACTTTAAGGCGCTGCATAATATCATTGCACCTGCTGCACCCATGGTACAGCAGCAAATTTTCTTGATTATTACGCCCGAATGAGAGTATAGTTCCTAGAAATATCGGCCTAGAAAATCACAGCTTTTCATCTTCCGTCAGTCTTAGTACACGATGTAACTACAGGAGAGTCAAGTTTTAAATAGGAAAATTATGGAAACTCTTTGGTCATTTTTGAGCGAGATGCTCATGGTCTAATCCGATTCAATGATCTAAGCTAAGCTAAGCTAAAAGTGCTACTGCCAGACCCGGAGATCGGCTGAATGGATTAAAAAACGGTAAAACTCAACTGTTTAACTCTAGGGGAGTTGTAAAATGAGCCAATGAGCAAAAAAAGTGGAGTGTTCCTTTAAAGAGCAGGAGCATTTAAAGTGGCAGACAACAAAACTGCAGCGCACACTTATAAAACAGAATGTTATTGTCCACTGGTGTAATATAGTTATCATTATAGTTATCCTTATATGTGTCAGTGGACCTTATTACTTTCTCTACATCTCTATTACAGGTACATTGCAGTGGTAGTCCCTCTGAAGTACAACAGGAATCAGTTTAGTGTTCGTCAGCTATCCTTGATCACAGCCACCTGGGTGCTTTCCCTGGGCGTAGCCAGTCCTGTCATATTCGGCTTGAACCAGGTGCCCAACAGAGACCCTCATGTGTGTAAGCTGGAGGACAACCAGTTTGTGGTCTACTCCTCCATCTGCTCCTTCTTCGTCCCCTGTCCTGTCATGCTCCTCCTGTACTATTGGATGTTCAGGGGACTAAAGCGATGGAGCTCTGGCCGTAGCCGGTCACACCTCCACAGGCCACCCAGAGGCCGTAGGAGCCTGTCTTTGCGACTAGGAGCAGCTCTGCAGAAGGAGAAGGGACGGGCGAGGGAGAAGGTGGTGTACCTCATGCCTGCAGGTCTCAGTCCGACATCTCTCACCGCTACCCCGACTACTCCAATCTCCCCAGCCACCCCGGTTACTCTTACCACGGACGAGCAGGCAGAAGGTCAAACGCCGGCAGCAGAGAGTGACCCCATGACCAACCAGATGGACAGTGTTTCGGACGCAGAGAACCCTGAGCAGGCCACTGAGGATGAGAGTGGCCGGGAGAATGGTGTGGGGAAGAACCATCGCTCTCATGCGAGACGCCGCCACAGCAAGAGCAACAGGGTGAGCGGACGGGAGCGGAAGGCGATGAAGGTGCTGCCCGTGGTTGTGGGTATGTATCACAACATAAATGTCTAAAGCATATGGAAGCCCGTTTCCGCCACTGAATAAATAATTTAAAAAGTATTTTTTTAAATGTAATTGCGACTTTTTATCTTGCAATTTTGACTTTTTTTCTCGCAATTGCGAGTTTACATAATTTTTTTCTGAGTATTGCATGATATAAACTTGCAATTCTGACTTTATCTCAGAATTGCGAGTTTATATCTTGCAATACTGACTTTGTGACTTTTATTACTGTAAAGGTCATTGCACACTGAGTCTGAAATTTTCATCTGAAATTTTTGCACGTTAAAAAATAAATACGACCTCACGTTGTGTCAATCATGTTTACACACAGCCTCCGAAAGTTTCGTCCATCATAAAAAATTCGGATCAGGTTCGATTTACTGCGTTTTCGCATCCGTAACAAGCATTTTGATAGGAAAGAATGACGAATACGGAAAAGCCGAAAAAACGCATACGAAAATTTCGGACTCAGGGTGCAATAACCTTTAGTCAGAATTGTGATACATAAACTTGCAAATTTTAGAACATATCAGTCTTTTTTTCCCCCTCAGAATTGGACTTTATAAGACTTGGACTTTATACTTGCAGACAAAAAGTCAGAATTGTGAGATATAAACTCGGAATTGTGAGGGAAAAAAAGTCAGAATTGTGAGATATAAACTCGGAATTGTGAGGAAAAAAAAGTCAGAATTGCGAGCTAAAAATTCACTTTTGTGAGAAAAAAGTCAGAATTTGCTAGTTTTTATCTTGCAATTCTGACTTAATTTCTCGCAATTGCGAGTTTATATCCTGCTATTCTGACTTTATAAATCACAATTGAATTTATATCATGCAATTCTGAGAAAAAACTCAGAACTGCGAGTTTGTCTTGTGCATTTCTGAGGTAAAAATTCGGAATTACGAGATAAAAAAGTCGCAATTACCTTTTTTATTTTTTATTTAGTGGCGCAAACGGGCTTCCATAAAAGCAGCTTTATGTGCATTTTAAGCTGCATATTAAAATTGTATTAATTTTTTGTGTTTCTTGTTCTGGGGTGCATTTCCCAAAAGCATTGTCAGCTAACTATTGTCGTTTGTTTGGTAATGATGGTAATGACGGACTATTGGTAATGACGGACTTTGCGACCATAGTTGCTTTAGGGCATTGGTCTCAAACTCAATTCCTGGAGGGCCACAGCTCTGCACAGTTTAGCTCCAACCCTAATCAAACACACCTGATCCAACTAATCAAGCTCTTCAGGATTACTAGAAGCTTCCAAGCAGGTGTGATTTGGAGCTGGTTGAAGCGAAACTCTGCAGAGCTGTGGCCCTCCAGGAATTGAGTTTGAGACCACTGCTTTAGGGAAATGCACCCCTGGTTAATTTCATTTTGGTTGACCAAGGATTTTTTTTGCTTAAGGGATTAATGTAAATTCTGTCATCATTTACTCACTTTTATGTTGTTCTACATGCAAAAAGAGAGAATTAACATATTTGGATTTAGCATAGATGCTTGAAAACATCTTGGGGGCATCATGAACATTGTCCTAAAACATCTCCGTTTGTGTTCCACAACTGATTTGAAATGAGACAGAGTAAATTATGACACAAATTTTATTTATTTTTTTGGTGAACTGTCCCTTTAAAATTATTTTAAGAGACTCCAGCATCCAAAACAAATGCTGGTGAGCAGCCATGCCGGTCTTCAAAGTGCCTTGCCATGATCTGATGTTTTTAAAATCAAGACTGTGTGGGTATACATCAGTGTGTTTGAATGTTCATTTATGTGAAAATAATGAATCAAGTCATGAATAAATGCATGAGAAATTAGAACTAAATGACAGCCGTCAGGTGGTCAAGTATGATGAAAACTGCTAAAATGTCACGTTCTGCAATATATAAAATCCTTCTATCGTTTGATGTAACACCCGCTGCTCTCGGATTATTAGCATGACAATTGCTTTCTAACAGACGTCCTTTCAAGTATAAAATATATAAAGCTGTTTCCAGGGCAATGAAAGCACTGATCATATTGTCACTATTGTTTCCTGTACAACTTACACAGACTGAAATCCTGGTGTGAAATCAGCGTACTGCAATATATCAGTATAAAAACCGAATAAAAAGGTAACAATAGCTGAAAAAAATAGGTGACACTATTATAGAGGTAAAAAAAAAAAAATAACAGGCACATTGAGCCAGAAACGGTTAGCTCTTTTTGCTGCCTGTAATGTGTTCAATCATGCACATAAAGAGTTGGAAGAATTACCAATGTAAGGACATACATAAACTCCTAACATGATCTTCTACTCCCCAGGCGTGTTTCTGGCCTGCTGGACTCCTTTCTTCGTAGTCCATGTGACTAAGGCGCTGTGTGAGTCATGTGACATTGGGCCGACGCTGATCAGTGTGGTCACATGGCTTGGTTACGTGAACAGCGCCGTCAACCCCATCATCTACACTGCCTTCAATGTGGAGTTCAGGAACGTCTTTCACAAACTGCTCTGCTGTCGCTCCTGAGGCCAAACGCTCTGTAGCACAAGCCTAAATTCATGATGAATCACTAAAGAATTCAAACAATAATGATTTAAAAAAACACCTGGATGATCTGAGTACACAGTGGTCTCCAAGAAAAGGAATGCTTTAAGAAAACTGAACATTACAAAACAATGGATTACCGAAAAGATTGAATGAGCAGTGGAATGTACCATTGAGGAAAACTTCTGATGCCTTAGTTAACCGAACATTTTCTTGTAAAATTATTGCTTGAACACTACAGTAGATAACAGAATACTGTTGATTTCATAGCCCAGAGGCATAAAATATGTGAAAATGTCCACATTAAAGATAACAGTCGTCTGTGTTTGATATGTGATTGGTATCAGTGTTGATTTAATTGTTTTAAAATTAATTTTCTTATCTTTTCCCCCCCTTTTTAAGTGTTGGTTGTTTTCAATAGATATGCAGAGTGACAGGCAGCAAGTTAGATGTGATGATGAGCTGTGTTTAGAATGGCATACCAGCATACTGCATACCTAATGTTTTAAAACATTGTATGCGGTATAGAGTGATAAATATATTTAAACAGTTGAAGAACTTGACACATTGTATGTTTACTTCAAGTAGAATTCATTTATCATCTCAAATACAGTCGGTGTGTGCTTTTATTTCAAGCATGTGCTCATGTATTCTTTGCACATGCATATTATATACTAGAATGCTATACTAATACAAGAAATATGTTGTCTACTAGAGGTATGCTAGTATGCTTATGCTATTCCGAACACAGCCATCCATTCTTAAAGGTGCATATGGTGAGATTGTTTATTACTAAATTTTCCTTGACAAAATGAACTAAGCTCTGTAAAACCCTGTAAACATACCCAGGGAAAGATCTCATTTTCATACCTATGTCACCTTTAATTAGAACAAACGATGTTAAGAAGTTAATTCTGTGGCTTCATACAAAGAGGAAAATGTGCCAACTGTTGGGGGTGTATATACAGTTGCCAAAATCATTGGATGCCTTTCTCTGCCCTAGTGCACACAGTCTGCCAATTTAGTTTTGTTGCAAGTGTAATTCACAAAATGTGTACTGTAGATGTGCTCAGCAGTGACTGGTAATAAATTGCATAATGGCACGGGGATTGTGGGTATTATCTGGGGTGGATTATAGTAATTGTGCTTCTAAGAATCAGTGTTGTAAAGAGACTTGTGGAATGAGTATTGCTGTTCTTGTACAGGATCATCAGTGCATCTGTCACTTTATGGAGATCTATGTGCTTAACTGCTTAAATTGTACAAATATATAAGCAGTGGGCTTCATAAGTCTGAGACCACACTAACAATCTGGGATTGAATTTATGATTTGTGAAATTCATCTTAATTTTGCTTTAATTGGGTAACAATTTGAATTTTTTTTTTTTTTTTGGAAAATTGCAAAATAGAAGAATTTTCATACAGTATGTGGTCTCATCCTTTTGGACCTCACAGGATGCAAAAATATACACTACAGTTTAAAAGTCTGGAGTTAGTAATCATTTTTATTATTATTTTTTTTTTCATCAAGAACATATTAAATTAATCTGAATCTAATCTGAATCCTGGAAAATTTGTTTAACAGTTTTCAAAGAAAATATTAAGCAGCACACCTGTTTTAAACATTTTTAATAATGTTGTATCAGCATATTAAAATTATTTCTGAGGGATCATATGACACTGAAGTAATTGCAGCTGAAAATTCAGCTTTGCCATCATAGGAATAAATGACATTTTATATATTACAATAGAAAACAGTTCTTCAAATTACTATTACTGTTTTTACTTCATTTTTGATCAAATAAATGCAGCCTTTGTGAGAACAAGTTCAAACGACTTCAAAAAATCAAACCAACCCCAAACTTTTGAATGGTACTGTATATAAACAATCATTCAGTTCTTCATAATAAATGTGCATTTCCTAAGGCAGGATTTTAAATTGCAACCACAGACCAAGTGAGAAAATAAATTTTTGTTTTAAGATTTGTTGTCTTATATTGCATAGAAACTACTGAATATTGCATTTTTTCATAGGATTGCCATAATGCAGTCTCCACAATCCATGGAAACAGCCCGACTGAGACGTTCAGCATGTTTACAACAACGATAACGATCACAATCACAGGATGACATTCCGAAAAGCACTCCACCATATTCCAACCCTTTGAGCCGAACACTGATTCGTATCTATGAATCATAAGTAGACTTGATACACCATGTATCTTGCGATGTACAAATCAGAATTGAGGCGCCCCAGAGAGCACTATGTACTCATCAGATAAATAGTTCCCAAAATGAAAATTCTGTCTCCCCCTCATATCATTCCAAACCTATATGCAATACAATGGCTGTTCATAAGGGCTCCAAAAAGCACACAATTACAAGTTTGAGGGTGAGTGACAACTGAATTTGGGTGAACTGTTCATTTAAAGTTGTCTTCTTTTGTCAGTGGGAATGAATACGACGGCATTCACAAGCAGATATATACCAGCAATCATGCAGTTCCCCCTCAGACATGATGCTCCAACCCTCCATTAGACAACTGTCTCTTTCTGCCCTATAAACACAGCTGTCAAAGCCCAGATGAGAACACAACAAAGACTGACAGAGGAAATGAGGGCAATTTGTGTTTTATATAGCGTCACTAGGCAGGAAATTCAGATCAAGGAGTCTTCATGGATGTTCTGATCGCTGATAGTCTGTTAGAAAAAGATCTCTAGCTGACATGACGAGTTCTGCGAGATGTAAACAGTCAGCTGGTATTCATTGTTTTGATGTGGTTTTATTTGCATACAAAAGATCCCGCAGTGGGAATAAGCCGCATGCTGGTCTGTTTAACCAGGGCTGATGACTCCTCCGTGCCTCATGCGGAAAGTGGGTGTCCACACTCTCAGCGGTACACAAAAATAGATTAAAAGGATTGTGTAAGCACTGGTGGATCCGCAAGTAACCACGGAAACAAGGCACAGCGAGGTGGAGCAGGGGCCATGCTGAAGGGCAGGTCAGGACTCAGAGCTTTCTAGCCATTTATAACACTTAGCGGCCGTTGCGCACAAATTAAATGTCAAATCATCCGTTAATGAGAATCGGTTAATGAGACGGAAGCACAAGTGATGTTAATTTACTGGAACTTCTGTGTTGGATTATAGGCATCATAGATGTTTGGTGTAAAGTGCAATCTGTCGCATTACAGAGAACTGAATTTAGCTCTGTGTGAAAGCTGTGTTTAAAGCTGATAATTTGTCAATCAGTGACTTTGCCACTTAAAAAAAAAACATTAGAGTTTTGTAACTTTTAGTTTGTCTATTATCTTTAAAGGGATAGTTCACCCAAAAATGAAAATTCTGTCATTAATTTCTCACCCTCATGTCGTTCCAAACCTGTAAGACCTCTGTTCATCTTTGGAACACAAATGAAGATATTTTTGATGAAGTCCGAGAGCCTTTCTGACTCTCCATAAAGTGCAATGCAACTGAAATGTTCCCAGACCCAGAAATGTAGTAAGGACATTGTTAAAATTGTCCATGTTGTTCAACCGTAATTTTTTGAAACTACATGAATACTATTTTGGATTATTTTAATGATGTTCTTACTACATTTCTGGGTCTTTGAACATTTCAGTTGCATTGCTTTCTATGGAGGGTCAGAAAGATCTTAGATTTCATCAAAAATATCTTCATTTATGTTCTGAAGATGAACGAAGGTCTTACGGGTTTGGAACTACATGAGGGTGAGTAATTAAAGGGACAGTTCACCTAAAAATAAAAATTAGTCCAAGATTTACTCACCCTCAGGGCATCCTAGGCGTGTCTGACATTCCTCTTTCAGACAAACACATTCGGAGTTAAATTCCACATTGTCCTGTCTGTTCCAATCTGTATAATTGCAGTGAATGGTGCCCCTATTTCTGAATACGAAAAAAAAGTATCCATCCATCACAGAACTACTCCACACGGCTCCAGGGTGTTAATAAAGGCCTTCTGAAGCAAAACGACGTGTTAGTTTAAGAAAAATACAGATTCATAAATCTTTATAAACTGTAATGTGCAGTTTCCGGTTGCTCAAGCAGGCGCGTTCACAACGAGATGGTCGAGTGTATGACGTAAGCGTAACGAAAGGCTCAATGTAAGGCCTACACCACTGAAATAACCTCCAATGTAGGCAAGCAGCAACATTATATAAAAGCAAACCACCAAGATTCATCCAACTAGGACATGTTCTTTGATCAACATCCTTCCAAGTCTTCTGCTTCTAGTTCTCAATCCATGTGAGTGCACTTACACACACAGTGTATAATAGCTGTTAAGATAAGGTTTATAATATATTAGTGAACAAAGGATAACCTTGACATGTTATTGTTCTGACACAGATCAGACCTATTGATAGAGCGCAACCGTATAAAAACCACTCACAGGATTATTCACACCACAGTGTCAGAATGACTCACAGTGTCAATTCACTCCTCTCAGCCCTTTTGTGATTTGGTTCCATTTAATGTAAGATGCAAAAGCTTTTCATCTCAGTCCTCTTGTTTCCCTCTTTTTCTCTCCCCTGTGGTGGAACTGCGGTGCAGTGATCGTATTAGTAACATTATGGCTCTGAATGATGTTCATATACTGTGGATATGTTCTAAATAGAATACCATCTTACCATTTACTGTGTAGTATGCACTGTATGCTGTCTAATGTGTTTTGTTTTAAACAATAAGTGCAACTGTAAGCATTATCTCTCGAAAAGTGTTTCAAACAGTAGTATCCTATGCGACAATTGTGTCATTGTGACATTTGTCACATGACCTCATCACATCACATTGCTTGTTTTATTGCTCCAGCTATTGCGTTGGAAATAAAAATGTCAATTTTCTTTTTTTATGCAACATTTCTGCCATATGGAGATCTCCTTGACATAGTCACCTAATTGTAGAAACTTCCATTTTCTGTGAAGCTGCTTTGCAACAATGTGTATTATGAAAAGCACTATACAAATCAATGTGAATTAGATTTAATTGGATTTCTCCAAGATGCAGTCGTCTTGTGTTACAACTTGAAGCTGTCAGAAAATTCTGAGCTTTAATTAACAAAGTTCTGTGAGGCCGTGAATGCTTTTTGCAAGTTGGAGTCTTGTAATTATGGTAATTTAGATGGTGTGAACGCACATGTAGATGGTGAGAGTAGGTCATTCAAACATTCTATACATACAATTATTTCATATCACGTACACAGTATGAATACTATAGCCGGTAAAAATAGTATGCTAGCCCATTCTAGCATTTACAGAATTGTTAGCATGTTATCTTGGTTTTACTTTAACAATCTGCTGCTCTGAGAAGAACAGTGAAGAGAAAAGAGGAAATATGAAGAGTAAAGTAGAGACTGAGAGAAATAATTACAGATGAGAAAATGTCTGGGACAGTTTGTTCTATATGAGATCAAACCACAGTTAAAATCTCATTTATGAGAGTAAATGCTGCTGCTGTAATAACACACTTTTTCCCCCATTCCAAAAATATCTGCCTTAATTAGTTTCGTATCATTAATTTGCTCATGCTCTCTCTGGGCATGGGCACAGAAATATGTGCTTTTGATATTGCTGTCGTTTTAAATTTAATCATCTGATCCTTTTTAAACCAAGAACTCTTAACTACTTCGCAGTTTACGAAGGTATAGCAAAATAAATAATTTATTTAGTCATGCCATATGTGTTACTGGAATACATTTTTCTACCAGCATCTCACACCCTCTATTTTTAAAATACACCATACTCTGTAATTAGCACTGTGTCTTTTCAGCAGACCTAGTTTTCTCATTAGTCTGAGTGTGAAAGGTTCATACAGCATAGTCAAATTAAAATACTAATAACAGACTGTTATATTGATCCTGGGTCATATTGATCTAGTCGCCTTGCTTCGTAGTTTGTCATAAACGTGTCTATATCTACTAAAATATGTACTCATTTAATGTGCTCATATATGAGACACATATCTGCAGAAAACCAAGTGAAAATTATTCCTGAATCTTGTTCAGGTAACAGGCAGTAATCCTCTGGGATCTACTGCAAAGTCTACAAAAAAGACTCATATTAGCTTCTCAAATACTGGTAAAGTACATTACTAACAGGCTGACTTTTTATTTTATTTAAAAATTTTTTTTTTATGTTTCATTGCATAGCCGAGTGCATTAATCATAGATGATGAAAGGAAAATAAAACCTTGTATTTTTATTAGGGCCATAAAAGTATCATATTTAATCAAATATGTTTAATGTTAATGTTCACGGCATTTATGCACTTATTAAATTTGATATTGTAATGGTTTCATTCTGTTCTGTGTAATTACTAAGCAGAGGGTTCACTCAAAAAGTCGCTAGTCTAAATGATGGATAAATAATTCATTTCCACAAGTCATTTCTTTATAAATCTAACCAAGGCAAGATGTTTAATAAAAGCCAGTTGCATTGGTTTTTTGATGAAATGTATTCATCATTGAAGATGAACATAAAGTGCTGAATAATAACTACACACATATTTATTTTAAGATTTCTTAAAATGGGAATGCAGTAAATCAACTGATGGCCATAAATACTATGTACTCTGAAAATTCTTGTAGATTTGGTCACACTTTATTTTAAGGTCCAATTCTCGCTTTCAACAAACCAATAAACACAACTTTTGCCTCAATAAACTCTTAATTTGCTGCAGTTGTTAAGTTTAGACATTGGGTATGATTAGGGATGTAGAATATGGTCATGTAGAATAAATGTTTTATAATAAACAGCCAGTATGCATAATAATAGGCATGTTAATAAGCAACATGTTTTTACATTTACCTTAAATATATTGCAATATATTGCACTGAACACTAGCACCTGAAACAGACAGTAAACAGACACGAGTGTGAGCTTCAGCAGGCTCTTCCTGTCACTGTTATGCTATAATGGACAGGAATCTAACCATTACTATGCTTCATTAAACAAATTTACATTGATTTGTCAGGCAGTTAACAGCTGTAAGGAGGTCCTGGGAATAAGAGACCTCAGCAGGAGTCATGTTATGGAAGAATGTGTGGTGAATAGGGTCAATATTGCCCTTAACTAATGCTAAGTCTTAAGCAAACTGCTGCTCTGAGCACACCTATCAATTTCTCTCTGTCTTTGTGTTCTGGATAAATCATGGCTGACACAGCAATTAGGGACAAGTAACATTGGAAAGAATTCGATTCAGAAGATGTGACTTCTTTTCTACTCAAAAATATCTCTAGTGAAACTAGTGTACTCCTATAATGTTTAATTAATTAAAAATGACTATAAAATGAGTTCATTTCCTATTAATTAAAAACAATTAGCTAGTCTTTTTAAATATAATTCCTAATAATATTACAAATTACAGATGAAAGAGAGTAATGAAAGTAAAAAAAAAAGTAAATATTTTGGTTGATGTTATAATGTCTAGTCATTAGATCAGTTTGAGCATTTCTCATTTCTACTATGCTATTTGAGTGCTAATCATGATATTCATCTAGGTGGAAAAAGACAAAGAGTGAAAATCAATGTTAGGATGTGTAAGAAAGAAAACAGGAAGAACTGTTAAAAAGTGGGAGAGACAGAGCTTATTGGGAGGGAGAGCATGATTGTAGGCAATTTTGAAGTCAAATAAGACAAGAATAGATCACAATGTAATCAATACATAATTATACTCCTCCACAAGCTGTCTCTCTCAAACACAACACACACACACACACACACACACACACACACACACACACATACACACACACACGCACGCACACGACAGCACTTGACGACGTGAAAAAATCATCATAATAATTAGTAATATAATTGCTGATCTTAAAATCATTTTGTGCTCACCCTGCTGACCATAGAAAATAATTACAGAAATAGTTCACCTGTAAATGCTTCAAACTTGCTCAATATGCAGTACATCATTGCATTTCACTGAATGTTCATTCAACAACAAAAAGCAATCACTTTCCAAATCACACACTAATCATAACACAAGCTGAGCACATAAACACAAGAAATTACCCACATTTCACCAATTACACCATTTATGATGGCGTAAAAATCCACCACTCAGGCATGCAAAAATTGTACAAGTACCTCTTGCAGCACAGCTCAAAAGATCCAGATTAAAACTGATGAAAAATGCCAGTGTTTAGACTAAGAAGGTCCTAAAATCCCCCACAAGAGTAAGGGGACCCCAATAAGAACAACAAAACAAAATTAAACAAAAAAATAAAATAAATAAAACAAAATAAAAAGAACAACATATGTAAACAAACAAACAAATAAATAAATACATAATGCCATTGCACTTGGCCATTGTGTATTTCTTATGATGCACAAGACTATAATTGAATAAATATGAGTTCATGAAGGTTTACATATTTAATATTCATTTAGCAGGTTTGTGTTAAGTTCTGATTTTATGTTTTGTATTTGATATGCTACTGAAGCAAAATTGATTTCTTTATTTGACACAATTCAAACACTGGCTTCACAGAAGCATAAAAGAGACCAAATGTAGTAAAGTGCCCCTATTATGGATTTTTGAAAATTAGCTTTTGTGCAGTGTGTAACACAGCTCTAAGTGAATGAAAACATCCTGTAAAGTTTTAAATCTGAAAGTGCACCGTGTATAAAGTTATTGTCTCTCAAAAGAAAGAGTGACTCTGAATCATTGAAACGAGTCGTTTTTAAAACGAATCTCAAGCCGTTTCATGGTGACGTCAAAACGAAACATTAGCATATTGCCCGCCCACTTGTTGCGCGCGCAGACCTGGGAAAACTTGATTTTCGCGTTGGTCTGAATGAAAATACAATTTTTTTTCTTTGCCACTAGGTGCCGCTTTTGGAGCGTTAAAAGCTCACAAACATTGCTTTAAATGAAATCGACCAATCAAATGAGGGGTTTGGAAAAATGAATCGTTGAACGAATCGTTTGGGAGTCGTTGAGCAAATAAAGTAAAAATAAATGCATATTATAAGAAAATAAAAGTGTTTTTTGACCTTGCAAGCATGTCAACCTGTTGTTGGGGACTCCCAAAACCGAAATATGAACCTTTCATAACCCATAATAGGGGCACTTTAAATGCTTTGTGCTCAATAAGTGAGCAAGACAGGTAGTAATCACACTCTCAGAAATAAAGGTACAAAAGCTGTCACTGGGGCAGTACCTTTTCTAAAGGTGCATGTTTGTACCTAAAGGGTCCATTTTGGTACCTTAAAGGTACATATTTGTACTTAAAGTAGACATATTAGAACCTAATAGGTACAAAAATGCACTTTTTGAAAAGGTAGTTCCCCAGTCACTTCATTTGTACCTTTACTTCAGAGAGTGCATGAATAATATCCTTCTGTGGAAGGTGTGTTTTATTAGAAATGATTGCATATAATTCTCTTGGCGCCCTCTGTGTAGCACTATCCTGTCTTCATAGATAGCGCAAATCATGTCGTCACACAATTAAAAGTGAGTCTAAATATGTGAAGTTGAGCCTAGTTGAAGTGAAATTAAACAGCTTATTTCCTTCCTCGAGAGAAGAAGGAAAGGGCAATTTTCCAGTGGCCAAATCCAGAAGAATATTTCCCGCTTCAGAGGATCCGCTCAGGAAAGTGACTGAAATCTTTGAGGTGCTCCTGTCACACTGGAGAAAGCACTAAGATGCCCTTACATTCTGATGGAGGGCATATTTCATCAAAATAACTGCCGTTCAGAGAGAGATATTCCTGACATGTGTGCCCACAGTCTTATTTAATTGTGCTTCCAGCACTGAAGGAAAGGTCAGTGGATCAGAACAATAGCTGAGTGGCCACTAAACCAAATCAAACCAAGTGAGGAAATTGGCCTTTACGGAGACAAAAGACAGGAGATAGCGGCAGACAGAATATAGGAAAGAAACGACAAATAAATAAAAAAGAAAAGAAAATGAAAAGACAGGAAAACAAAGAGAGCAGAGCGAGAGACAGTCAGAGAATCATTTGTATAAATTTTATAAATGGTATAAATCATTGGGTTTTTTGTATAATTATAAATGTTTTTTAGAAAATAATAATGATTATTATTATTATAAATAATATCAGTATTATTATTATTATTATTATAATAAAATTTGAATTATTATAATAATGGTTGTATGATAAAAAGTGATTTATAAAATGAAATGTATAATATATAAATCTATAAAAAAGTATTATTATTATTATTATTATTATTGTTGTTGGTGGTGGTGGTGGTGTGGGATTTTGTATAATGAAATTGTTTTTTTAAAGAAAATAATAATGATAATTATTATTATAACTATAAATATATTGTTATTATTATTATTTGAAAAATTAATGATTATAATAATTGTTGTTTGATTAAAAGTGATTTATAAAATAAAATACATAAAATATAAATCTATATAATTATTAACAATTTAGTTGTTTTGGAATGGATGCAGCATCATGCAAAGCAATAGTTTTCAGTTACCAGTGCTACTGGAGAAATGTTTTTTTTTTTTTTTTAAAGCAATGAGCTGTGATTAATTCATTTTATGTGTAACTTTGTCAAATAATAAGGCTTTACTGAGATACAGAATATAGTATTTGGTATGGTTATGTGATCTCAGTATGGCAGTCTCTCAATGAGGGACCCACTCCATGTAAACCACTGGTATGACTGTAAACAAAAAGACAGAAAAAAAAAGTCAGAAGTACTATTAATTGTAAAAGTAAAAAAAAAAAAAACTTAGTGCACCTTTACTCGTATTTTATGCCTGGTGCCCTCTGGTGGTGAAAATATTAGCGCACGTCAGAGAGAGTTCATGCAGTATGAACCTGTCAGTCACAAATATAAAAAAAGTCTCACCTCACCTCAATCATATAAAAATTCTTCCTCTTCACACCAACTCCCACGACCCCTACCACATCTATTAAAATAATCTCACATAAACCTGGATTCCAGATGGATTTAGTTCAGAGTTCAACTCAAACACGCACAGAACAATCCTTCTCAGAGAAGACGAAAATATTGCGTTCAGTTCTCTTCTCTGTGCAGTGAACACGCTCTAGTTGCATGGCAACAGGTTCTATATGGCACAACAAAACTTGTTATGAAAGGAATAAAAGCAGCACTGCACATACAATGAACTGTACAAACAGAGGATCAGCATAGTACAGCTAATCCAACGCTGAATCGCCAAGCGGCCTGGAGATACACACAGCTCTTTCATTCACAGGGATGATCACATTCATGACGGAAGAATAAATTACATTTTATTTTCATTACGTAAGGGGAAAAGCAGATTGAATGTTAAGGGTGCTATGTTTTAACGTTAAATTTATTTATTTATTTATTTAGAGACTGCTAGGGGCGGGGCTATTTTTCCAACCAATGAGAGATGAAGGAGTGTTTGAGGAAACCTGTTTAAATATAATTTTCAGTTAACCTTGTAATTATTTTTGTAATTGGTGACATTATAGTGATCCAGAAATTACACACTTTAAAATGACATTAAAAACAATATGTTCTGGTAATTAAAGCTGACATAAAATAAAATTGTAACACTTTACAATAAGATCCCATTTGTTAAATGTATTAACTGATATTAACTATCAGCAAGCAATACATTTACATTATTTATATATATATTACTTTGTTAACGTAAAATATATTTGTTCATTGTTAGTCCATGTTAGCTCAGGTCCATTAAATAATATCAACAGATATTATTTATTATTAGATATTATTACAGATATTATTATTTCAGCAACTTTTGATTCAATAAAGTATTATTAAATGTTAAAATGAACATGAACTATAATTAATAATTGCTTTAGAAGCATTTTCATTGTTAGTTCATGAGAACTAATATACTATAGTTAATTAATGTTAACAAATGGAGCAATATTGTAAGGTGTTACCAATACAATATAAATATTAGATGAAAAACTTAAACTTAAAAAAGTTGCCTTGGCAACCGACTGAAATAAATATGTTATTATAAAGCTATAGAAATATGAAAACTAAAAAAATAATAAAAATGACAAAAGCTTGAACTAAAGTTACCAGCTTAAAAGCTAATTCAAAATATTAATACTGTAATAGTACATGAATAATACTAGACCAGCTAAATCAGCTGAACACCATCCCAGTCTAGAAGACAAGCTATGATTTGCAAATCATTTTTTTAGGAAATGTAACTCATACACATCTTTGATTTGTCTGTGAGTTTATGCACACCAAAAAAAAAAAAAAAAACATTCCATGAATTAAAACATTCCAAGTATTCCATAGGCCTATACACATGCAGACTGCAATGGTGTTCGTATTATTTAATATTTCAGCGCATATGTGCCTCAAAATGACTTAAAAACACAAATTTCATAAGTGTATATCCTTGAATGCATGTGAGCAAGTGTATACATGTGCACACTGTGCTCTCTCTTTTCACGAGGACATGTACATCTGTCAACCCCAGCAGGAGATCTAGAGGTGAACTCAGTCTAAGAGCCGTCAATTCCCAAACAAACAAGAAAATCTCCAGTGGCCCCTGCCGCCCTGCAAATCATCTCCGGATAACGTGCCTAAGAGGTGCTGAAGCTGACAGGGAAGGACATGGATCAGAAAACAGCGATGGAGGATAATTAACTCCTCCGTGAGCCCCGCCGATCGATGCAAACATGCCTCTGATTGATTCCGACCCTATGAGAGCAGAAACTGAAGGGTTTTTGCTTTGAATTTGCATATCCCTTGAGCACCCACTGATGCGCTACCTGGGGCCAGCTATGAGAAGTGAATGTCAAAGTGTATAATCCACAGTGGTGCGTAATCATTGCAAGAAGTCTAAGCCAATTATCTCCCCTCATGTGCGGCGTTAAGGAGTGGTCCCACTGAAAGCAGATCAGGCTAGCAGCCTGTTATCTCATACATAGAGAGGAAGGGCGGAAGATTGTAGGTCAATTGACTTTTCCCCCTTTGCTTTCTATGAAAGCTCATTCTCTCCATTTAAGAAAGAAAAATCATGCTTTGGTAAAACATAATTATAATATAGAAGTAACAATTTTGACAAAAAGTGTGAAATTATGAGATATAATAGAAATTATGAGATACCAAGTCATAGTTATGAGATACAGTATGGCACAGAAAGATAGATAAAAAGTGATGATCATCACATAAAAATAGAAACTGACATACTAAGTCATTATGAGATAAAATTATGAGCTCAAAATTATAAAATAAAAAATTCAAAATGATACAAAAGTCTTAATTCTGAGATAAACCTAAATTATTACATATGTCATAATTATGAGATGAAAATTATATTTATTACACCATAATTTAGACTTCTTATGTCTTATTATCTCATTATTATTTCGACTGTTTATGTCATAATTATGATTTGCCATGTTTTTTTTCTTATGTATTGGAAATGGACTTCTGTTGGTTACTGTTGCTTGCTGAGATTGGATGGATATTATTCGTAGATAAATTGGAATTAATTATGACATTGGAAATCATTTTTATTTGCTTTTTTTAAAGAAACTATTCAATTAGGCATTGAGTGTCATAAGACAAAAGACTCATTTTAAAGGATTTCTACATGGCAACAGTTGCTTAGCTAAGACTGATGGATAATGATTTTAAGGCAGGGCTTAGCAAAGGGTCAACTGTCCACTATAAAGCCGGGGAAAGAGAGAATTATAAAGTGCCTTGGTATCATAATTCTTTGTCAAAGAGAATTAAAGACAGGTGATGCTTGAGTCACCCTGCAGCCTCTGACATGGCAGCGTAGATAGACAGGAGTGGACGTTCTCTCACTCAAGCTCTAGATAAAAGATTGGCACTTAAGTAGATTTCAGCTATCAATCCCAGCAGTTATGCTGCTAGAGCCACACTCCTTGAACAGCATCAATACACAGATGAATCTTATGAAACCTGTCAAATCACATACAGGTCACATTTCACACCAAATAAATAAGAAGAAGTAAAAAAAAAAAAAAAAAACGGAAATTATAATGAGCATAAAAAGACCATTACAATTTTTGAAATATTTTCATGACAATTAAAAAGATGACTGGGGACCAGGTGCTTTCAAGCTAAAAAAATAAAAATAAAATATTGTAATACAAACAATGTTATTATCATTAAATGTATTAAATAGAACTGTAATAAAAATAAAATATAAATATTAGACTTACACTAAAAGAAAAATGTTTCCTTGGCAAGTTGAAGAAGGCTTTACTAAAATTACTAACTGAAATAAAACTAAAATGAGAATAAATTAAACTATTTAGGATTAAATTTATAAGCTATTAAAATTACAAAAGCAAATAAAATACTAAAAATTAAATCAATACTCAAATTGAAAAGAAAACCTAAAATATTCATAAAACGTAGTATGTAAATAATACTAAAATAACACTAAATGCACAAATTAATTACCATTTGATTTTTACGTCATTCTCTAGTATTAATTATACCATTTGCAATTTGCATTTACTTTAAAAAAAAAACATTTATGAAAAACATATTTTACATGTAGGCTAATGGAAATCAATAATGAGAATAATAGGTATTTTGAAAAATAAATAAAGTAATTTTTTTTATTTAGAATTTATGGATAAAATGACTTAAATACACAATTATGTCACAATGCAAAAATCATGATGGTTTTAGGTGAAATGTGACCTGCATGGAGTAATTTTTCATGACATTCACCCAAAACAAGGGACAGTTGTTGTGGTCCTTTTGACCCCAGACAGCTACTCAGACTGACTGCAAACAGGCCAATGTGCCCTCAGTCTGAATTCTAATGACAAACTAGCAGCATTTGCACACCTCGGACTGTATTAGCGTCAGCACCTGAGCTAATGTTCTCAGTTTAACCTCCCTCTCAGCAGCCAGAGTTATCCTGTCCTGAAAATGCTGCCTAAGCCCTCGCTCTGCTGTGTGTGAGAGCTCTTAATTCCCTCCAGCTAAACGCGTTGTGCTCCCTCTCTCTCTTTCTCTCTCTCTGAGCAGCCCTGACTTAACTAGCCAGAGAAATCTGTTGCACTGTGGCTACCCGCTGTCCCGAGCTGCACAGGTTTGAGCCCCCCTCAGAGGAGAGACATGTGGCGAAGGACAGGAGCGGCCACCGCAGGAAGTGACAGCAGGATCCCCTGAGCTCAAAAACAAAGGATAACCACCACCGAACAACGGTGAGGAAATACTGAGGGTGTTTGGTCTAGTGTGTGATTGTGTTGTTTACACTTCACAGGATATTGACAACTGGTGCTTTCTTGTTGTGACTGTAGCGAAAGCTCACTTTCCCAGCATGCCTGGGTTTTGTAAAGCGTGCTGTTCTGACCAGTGTTTGTGATTAAGTGAATGTTTGATGCAAACAAAAGCATATTTTGTCCAGCTGTAGTAATAGACAGCTGTATAGATGTTCAGTGACCTCTTTAGATCGGTCTCAAAACAATCTGATTACTGAAGCATCCAGTCAGCATAGCTTGGGCCTGATCTTATAAAGATGACAGGAATACAGATAAATGGTTTTGTGACTTTGGCGAGAATATTTCATTTGTCTTCGCTTTTACTTTTAAAGTCATCTGTATCAGAAAGTCTGTTATTTTTCAGTTTACCGACTGGCCCTGCTTCATACTAATTGTCTCATTATGCTTGAGTCTGTGTCCAAAGCTGCTCTAATGAGTCTGATGGTCTCATCTAAGGAGACCACATGAATCACTGAGCTTCTAAACATGCTGGACCTCGCCTGAGTTGCTGGTCTTTCTCTGTAGTGTTTATTGTGTTTCTGCAGATTTAGCCATAAAACTCCCTGTTACAATTACAGTAAAATAACTGGTAAAATGTCATGAACTGATATTATACATAAACTAACCTGAACTATACTAAAATCCGCTTTGTACCTTACACTCTCAGTTAAAAAAAGCTGCCACTGGGGTGGTACCCTTTTAAGACTTACCTTATTTATACCCAATTGGGTGCATATTAAGTCCTTAAAGGGACAGTTAACCCAAAAATGAAAACGCTGTCATCATTTACTCACCCTCAAATTGTTCCAAACCTGTATGAGTTTCTTTCTTTTGTGGAATATGAAAGAAGATATTTTGTAAAATGTGGGTAGCCAAACAGTTGCTTGTCCTTACTGACTTCTGTAGCATGGAAGAAATACTATGGAAGCCATTGGGGACCAGAAACTGTTTGGTTGCACCATGGAACAACTTGAGGGCAAGTAAATGATGACAGAATTTTCCTTTTTGGGTGAGCTATCCATTTTAAACGTAAGTATTAGTCACGTTTGATAGGGTACCACTCCTGAGATAGCTGTTGTGCCATATATATATATATATATATATATATATATATATATATATTGGTACTTAAATGCATCATAATACAGATGGGACAACAGAAGGCCTCATGTGTTAAAGTCTTCAAAATTTGACTTCCGGTCATTAATGGCTCATATAGGCAGTGTTACCTAGGCATAAAAAAAAGAAAAAGAAATGCGTTTAGTTACATTTTATTTTGATAGTCAACTTTAGACATTCTACTTTGCAACTACATGTCTACTAACTGCCAGAGTAGACTTTAAGGTTAGGTTTAGGGTTAGTTAGTAGAATAAGTTGACATATACTTGCAAAGTTTCTTTTAGTCAGTATGTTGTGGACCCATCAAAATAAAGTGTTAGAAGATATTAAACAGACAGTCTACTAATGACTGCTAGTTGACATGTAGTTGCAAAGTTACTTACTGTTAGTAGAATGTCTAAAGTGGACTATCGAAATAAAGTGTTACCATGCGTTTTTAGATAATGTAATAATACATTTTAATTATTAATGTGATTTGTGGCACTGTTCTAAAAGTATTGTTAATAAAAGTCTTGTTAAGTATGTTATTACAGTAATAGTAATGATGTGATATATTATTGCAATTTAAATGAAATGCTTACTATTTGAATATATTTTGTAAAATGTAATGACAACCTGAATTTTTAGCAGCCATTACTCCAGTCTTCAGTGTCACGTTCCTTCAAAAATCATTTTAATATGCTGATTTGTTGCTCATTTATCATTTGTTACTATCAAAGTTGAAAACCGTTGTGCTGCTTAATATTTTAAGCGATTGTTATTAAATATTGTTAAGAAATATTTTTCCAGAATTCTTTAATGAATAGAAAGTTATGAATAGAAATCGTACTGAAAACAAGCTTGGATGGTAGTGTGTATAATAATATTTATGAAGTAATTCTAACATTATAGTTCTAAAAACATATTTTTTACATGAATTTACAGTAAAATTAGTTGTATCATGTTTTAGTGTTTTCATATAAAATTTTTCATGGATGTAGGTAGGTAAGCACATTTTACAGTTCAAATTCGAACTTTTTTTCTTTTAAATAACTGACACTTTTCACAATCTCTTTAACTGCACTGGCAATCACCGTTGAGGAGTGCACTATATCATCTCTGCAGATGAGTGCTCTCAAGTGTTAGATTAGACTAATCAAATCAAAACAACACAATACAGCGGCATCGCTAATTCTATATACTTCTGCTAAAACTCAGAAGAGCTTTAATTTGGCAAAGTGGTCTCGATCAACACTTGCAGACAAACTCAGACATGCGGAGACGTGCATAATAAATAGCGGGCTGCCGTGTGCAGCAAGAATATTAAACCATATTGTGCTGTAATCCCATAATCTTGAGACCTACTTCCTGTTTCGCATTAATTACTCGATTTAATCCCTAATCACATGCAATCCACATACAGTCATCCTGTATCCAAACAATCATTGATTACATCTGGTGCGGATGCACCATACTATGGAGGAGTTTCTGAGGTCCCACTTTATATTAGGTGGCCTTAACTACTATGTACTTACATTTAAATTCATCATTTGTTACAATGAAATGCTGTACATTCATGTTGTTACATTACACTTATATTTAAAAAATACCTCCATTTAATAACACCTGTAATTAATTTCTGTAATTACATTTATAATTACACTGTTGACCCATCCCTTACACCTTAACCCACCCTTAAACCTACCCATACCACCAAACCTTACCCGTATCCCACCTCAATAGCAGCAAAAGTATTTGCAATGCAATAACAACACAATAATTACATTGTATTTATTTTTTGATGTAAGTACATAGTAGTTATAAGGCCACTTAAGTGGGACCGTTTCTGACACATTATCAAGACCTGTTGATTCAGGATTACATTATGACATATTTTAATCAGACCCCTCCCCAGAAACATGAATTATTAATTATTAGACTCTTTAAACAAGTTGCATTTAAACTACTAAATTATGAATAATATTAGCTACTTAAATGAGCTGTTAATAAGGACTTGGATAGAAAACTGAAAAGCAGTGAATAATAATAATTAAAAAAAAAAAAAATTAATGCAATCAGCTATAATGCCAAAATCAAGCTGGTAAACTTACATATTTAAATGTATTATGTAAAATTAAACTGTAAACTGTAAATCAAACTCTATACATCAATAATGATTTTTAATGACTTTGCAATATGAGCATTATAATGTAATGTACAGTAAATACATTATTTATGTATGTTATTATAGGCTAAAACGCAACACTCACTTTGACACAGTACATAACAGTGGAGTCCCTGGACCGTCTTTTCTCTATTCACCAAGGGGTCCTTGGCCTAAAAAAACTGGGGTCAGTCAGGGTCATTTTTTTAAATTAATGAGTAGTTTTATGTAGCAAAGATGCATTCATTTCATCAGCAGTGACAGTAAAGGCATTCTAAAAAAAATTCTATTTCAAATAAATGCTGTTTTCTCAAACCTTCTATTCAACAAAGAATCCCAAAAAAACGGTTCCACAAAAAATATTAAACATGAGCACAACTGTTTTTAACATTGATGTTAAATCAGCTTATTAGAATAATAATCACACTCATTTCATAAAATGTTACTTTTTTGTTTTCTAGTAAACATGTAAATACCTTATGTACCATGCCAAATGAAAAAAATGTGATCTTTAAACAAAATAAGAAAAATGTACACATCAACATCCTGTTTAAAAGTTTACACTAACCCCCGGCTCTTAATAAAGTGCATTAGCCTATTATCCACAGCCACAGCAAGTGCAACCACAGTAAGCCTCCTCAACTGTGAACTTCCACTTAGGAAAGATCAGAATAAGATTATCCTGCATCTCATGGGGCCGTGAGGTGTGTTTTTGACATTACCCAGTCTGAAGGACTGTCCTTATAACCTTACTCAGGGAGGACAAGAGTGATGGTGTCTCCTTGTTGTCATGTGCTGAATCCTCTGTAAAGGAATTATTCAACCAAAAATGACAATCCTGTCATTATTTACTAATTATTTACTTCTGTTCTCGCGTAGAAAACAGCTACATAAAATATGTCTTTTTAGAGCATGCCGGTTTGAAATAAGTGAATTAAATAATGAAAAATATTTTTGCATGAACTATCCCAACAAAGTGATCTATAATTAAACAGTAAATGTGTAATTATCTGTAGTAGCATACAAAATGCGGCTAGGCAGAATGAAACAACAAAAATTTGGTTTAGTCTCGCCTGAGCAGACAGCAAAACTTAAGAGGCGAAACAACAGTTCTTAGGCAGCTTTGCAGGTATTATGTGAGGATTTGAAAAAGCTCTTATGTGGAGGGGTGCGTGAAGGTGGAAGGTGGAGGATCAAAAGTGCGGCCTGGCGGTCACGTAACCGACATCACTGCCAGGCTGTTGGCTTGACACTGGCTCAAGACATCATAATAGGTTTTAAGCACTAGGAAAGACCTTGGGGTGAAGACTAAACATGACTAAAGCCCAAGCAGAAGTAAACAAACACTGAGAGGTGAGACTGTGTTTAGCGGTTTGATTCGATTCACTTGAGTAACTTGGCTGATGAATTTCAGATGGTGGCGCGACAGTATAAATATGCTTTGTTAATCTTCTGATTTAATTGACCTTTGGTGTGAATAGGAAAGTCTGCTCTTTGTGACAGGTAATATGAGCACTCTAAATCCTTCAGAGCGATTGACTGTCAGGGTTTGGCATTTCTTTTACAGCGGGGACAAGGAGACGTGAGCCCAGGGGAATATCAACCATGTTGACACCATGGAGATTGTTCCTCTGCCAGATGGCACTGAACATATTCCATCACATCGCAAAAGGTAAACACCTCTCTGAAATCAGGATCCACAAGGGCTAATTTTCATGAATCACTGCTCTGGATGGTACCATATGTGCCAGACATGGTTATGAGGTTGTGGAAATGATAATGAGTCTTTGAATGACTCGCTTCTAGTCATGAGAGTTCTGATTCGCTCAGCCTGTCAGAAAGAAAAGTCACAAGTGAGATTCAGTTGTTTTTTCTTGACAGAAATGAGATGGAGAAAGGGAGAGCAAATGGAGACTCTTGAATAAAGCAAACATTAAACTGTGTTCACAACTGATTTTTACTTTCATTACATGGCAAATGTCAGGATATTCCATAACAAAAATTGCAGGGACTTGATTTTATACGTCAGAATTGATTGTGCCCCAAGTGTTATGCAGACGCCCAAATTAAGGGCCTCATGATGTGTGCTTGTGGCCTTGTGGCTTCCGCTTGCCGTTTTTGAAGTTTATAAGATCGTACAGCATCCCATTTGATATTTTACATTTGGGAACGGGAGAAGTTACAAAATAGGAGGGATAGGTGACACTGCCTGGAAAAAGAAAGGCGTTTCAGATGTGGTACAGGTTGTTACTTACATCTTTATCAAGTATTACAAACTTAAACCATATTTTCTTGTCACATAATGTGCACAGATTTGCCTAGACTGCAACCAAAATTAAGAGATTTCAATATGAGCTACATTTCTCATCAAATATCTATATGGACTGTCCGCATTCATTTTATAATTTTGTTCTGTTGCATCAACAATTGTTTGAATATATAATATCAATTTAGTGAATTTCATTTTGTACATTAATATGAATATTAAATGAAATAGTTAATGGAAGTGTTAATTCTGAATTCTGAGAAAACAAGTCAGAATTGCAAGGTGTTAACTCTATATTAACTGTAACTAGTTAGCTATACTATTAACTATATTAGCTCTTCTAACAAAAAGTCAGAATTGGGAGTATTAACACTGAATTCTAAAAAAAGAATCAGACTTGCGAGCTGTTAATTCCGAATTCTGAGAAAACGAGTCAGAATTGCGAGGTGTTAACTCTATATTAGTTAACTATACTATTAACTATATTAGCTCTTCTAACAAAAAGTCAGAATTGGGAGTATTAACACTGAATTCTAAAAAAAGAATCAGATTTGCGAGCTGTTAATTCCGAATTCTGAGAAAACGAGTCAGAATTGCGAGGTGTTAAGTCCGACAAAGTACGAACTGTGTGTTATAAAACTCACAAAGTCTAAATTCCAAGATGTTAACTCACAACTGCAAGATATAAACTCAGAATAAAGTCAGAATTGTGAGAACAACCGTTATGCAGGAATAGTTGGGCAAAATCAAATACATGTTACAATTATCCCTGCTCTCCCCTGCTATTACAAAGGTGCTGTTTTAAATTAGCTTTGCAGTCTGTGATTTTATGGATGATTTGTGTTGTCCTCATAATCTAATCAGTCTCTCATCTGAATGGCAGCCAGTTTATGCCTTGGTGGTCAAGACATATTTGCCATGGTCCGAGAGAACAGTCCCACTGGAGAGATCATAGCCAACCTCAGTATCAACGGAGACCCTGGAGCCAGTAGCATCCGCCTGTGTCTCACAGGGGAAAACGCTGACTGGTTTTACCTTGAAGGCCAAACAATCCGACTCAACTCGTCGTTTTCAAAGACCTTGGATCGAGAGGTGATTACCAGGAGTAGTGGCTGTTAGCATGTGGAGGGAAGCCAGAATAACACTGAAGCATTAGAACTGCCAGCCAACACAGTGGAGGAGTTTTAAGCCATAGTTTGGGGTTTTAAAATAGAATGTCTATAAATTACAAATGTTATTAGTTATATAAATTCTGTTTTACCAGATTTGTCTGTTGAGACCGGAGCAAAATAACACAAAACTTTACAACAATATGCAAAATGAGCATAAAACTAGGGACTAAGATTAAAATACAACCAAAATACATACATTTCTTGAATGTCTTGTACATTTTTTTTGTATAAAAATAGTTTTAGTCCTAAGATAGTATAGTTTTTTGGGTAGCACTTTAGTATAGGGACCAATTCTCACTATTAACTAGTTGCTTGGCTGTTTATTAGTACTTATAAAGCACATATTCTGCATGACCATATTCTACATCCCTAATCCTACCCAATACCTAAACTTAACAACTACCTTACTAACTATTAAGAAGCAACAAATTAGGAGTTTATTGAGGCAAAAGTCATAGTTAATGGCTTGTTAATAGCAAGAATTGGACCTTAAAATAAGGTGTGATCATTTTTTTTTGTTTTGAGTGATAAAAAATGACTATATGAATCTCTATGCAACCTATTTATTTTTGTGGTAATTTACAGGTGCTGGGATCAGTGCTGATAGCTGCTTTGACATGTTACGAAGATGATATAATTAGGGTATGGTATAAAAACGCATTGCAAAAATAATGGTATTTAATATTGGAGTGCATTTAACCCACAGTTTCTTATTTCAGAGTCGATACCGAATTATGGTGGAAATATTGAATGAAAACGACAACATGCCATATTTCCTTGAGGACACCATTCAACCACGATATATAAGTGAGGTAAACTCTGGTCCATTTTTACTCCAGATTTTACTCTGTATACTCAATTATTTCTGAATTAAACCTTTTACTGATAATTTTGCATGTGAGATTATTTTAATGAAACATTATAACCTAGAGTCCTGACATCTGAATCCTTACTCTCTTCCCACAGTTGCTGACTGTAAACTCGATGGTGTTCACAGTAAAAGCTAGAGACGGCGATGGAGACACAATCACTTATATGACCGACAAATCTACAGTGAGTGACGCCTTCGATAAAAGAAAAAAAATTACAGATGAAAGGCTGAATAAAAGGTTTTGCAGTAGCCTCAAGCAGTCAGTCTGTAGCTGACTGACTACTCCTCAAACCAGCACTTTACAGGGCCCCCAAAAATGTATTTAGACACATAAAAATACATGAATGTTATTAGAGAACCCCTTTTCCCTTCCACAATCCAAGAGATCATTACCAGCACCGTGTGTCTCTCTCATTCAGGCTGATGCAAGCTATTTTAGGATTGATCTGCCCAACAGCGGGATGGTGATCCTAGATAAACCGTTGGACTATGAGACTAAAACCCAGCTGCAGGTGGTCATATTTGCTGTGGTATGTAGTACATGTTATTTACATATGTGCTGATTGGCAATCACAAGACATTTATGTGCTGGAAAGGAATTATAATTAAGAGAAAATTATAAGAGAAAACAGTTTGAACTGTTATTTAAATCAACAGGAAACGACCACAAAAGAAAAGTACAGCACAACAGCTACAGTCACTGTGAATGTTCTGGACGGTGATGACCAGTATCCTCAGTTTCAGCCATGTGCACCTGTTTATGAAGATGGAGATCATAATATCTGCACCAACCCTGTGTACAGTGTTAACATTACAGAGACAGATGAGGTATGTGGTAACATTTTAGTGTACAGGTGATTGATTTAGCTGAAATGAACTCATATACAGTAGATTACTGTTCAAAAGTTTGAAGTCAGTACATTTTTTTAAAGAATTTAATATTTTTATTCTGCAAGGAGGGTTTACCTGATCAAAAGTGACAGTAAAGACATTTATAATCTTACAAAAATAAATAAATAAATAAATAAAATATTAAAAATAAATATAAAATTTATTAAAGATTCCTTAAGAAAAAAATCTATTTCCATTTCCACAAAAATATTAAGCACAACTGATTTCAGCATTGATAATAATAACAAATGTTTCCTAAATAGCAAATCAGAATATTAGAATGATTTCTAAAGGATCATGTGACACTGAACACTGGAGTAATGACTGCTAAAAATTCAGTGTTGCCATCACAGGAATAAATTACATTGTAAAGTATATTAAATACAAAACAATTATTTTAAATCGTAATGGAATTACTGTTTGTACTGTATAATAAATAATAAAATATAATAAAAAGTTATAATAAATGCAGCCCTGATGAGCAAAAGAGACTTTTTTCAAAAACATTAAAAAATCTTACCAACCTCAAAATTTTGAACATTTGTGTATATGGAAGGCAGATAAAATAATAAAATTATAAATATGAAAACTAGAGTAGCCACATTAACTATGTGCTAAAATTAAATAATTAAATCAGATTTTTATTTCACAACAACAATGATGTTAAACAATGAGTGTAATACTAATTTTTAAATGTTTCATTTAAAAAAAAAAAAGTGGAGCTGTGAAGCTTGTGTTTTCACCTGTATGGTTAAAAATAAAATACTCTTTATGATCTAGGATGCTGTGCTATATTTTTCTCCGGGGCCCATTCATGCTGAAGATGGAGACAAAGACATACTGACTCCTCTAGTCTACAGTATTCTGTCAGGTGAGTTTACTGTATGTTGCATTGATTTATAGACTATTTAATCCTTTAAATCTCCATTATAGTTTTTTTAATATACATTCAAAATGACTTTATAGGCGATGACAATGGCAGATTTACAATCGACTCTAAAACAGGAGAGATCTCTCTCAGGCAACGTGTGGAAAACAGACTCCTCACACCTTCATTCAGGCTCCGCATAATGGTATGACGAGATAATGTCTGTGTTTATGAACATCAAAGTGATGGCTGATTTACCACGCTGATCTGCTTTATAGCGTTAACAAGGACACAGTATGGATGTACTTCAACTGCCATATTGCAGACCATAATGCTAGGCAATAAAAAGACAATAAAATGAAATTGCATTGAACATAAATGTGTGGGTTGTGTGACACAACAATGACATCAAAGTTCTCATCATAATTGCCCTTTGCAAACTCCGACAGGCTGCGCAGGTGAACGACCCAAAGAAATATTCGGTGGCGACGGCACTGGTGCATGTGGTGTCGGAGAACCGTTTTCCTCCATTCTTCAACAAGACCGTCTACAAAGGGTTCCTCATTGAGAGCTCCAGCCCTGCCACACTGGTCACTACCTACGGGAACCAAGTCCTGGTAGTCCAGGCCATCGACAGGGACTTCAGAGATGTAGAGTGAAAACATTTCCTTTATAGGAAACACTTTAAAAATGCCTGCAAACCTTCATTTAGAGCATTTTTCTCTCTTACCCCCCACCTCTTTTGCAGGGAATAAACCCAAAAATCCATTACACAATGCAGCCCTTGATGGGTAGCAATAAACTGTACCACATTACCCAAGATGGCATTGTGATTGCAAAGACGGACCGACTCAGAGCGTTCGACCGACACATCCTGGAGGTGACAATTATGATATGACCTACATCAGGGTTTGGGAACCTTTTTTGACCAAAGAGCCAACTTAAATGCCTCTGATTGGCCATTGCCTTCAAGAAATCAACAGATATGTCTATGATTGACTACACTGCTCAATGCTGCAAAAACACATTGTTAAATAGAAACCTTTTATGCACTTTCAGAGCGCGGACACAGCTACTCACTAGAGTGCTATGCTATTATTACAGCTTCAACTGAGGGTGTTAGTACCTCTGTAAAACCAGGCCTGGTTTACAAAGTGTGTAGGCACAGCGCAAATGGATTTTTGTGTAGGTAATTAATCTAAATTGTTCTAGGTTGAACTATCTTGTATTGGTGATCTAGTCTAGGTATTTCAGTTATAATACAGGTTGTTATTGTTTTGGTGAACGTCTGTTTGTCACACTGCTTCACAACTGAAGCAGCAGACAATATTTCTGACAATGTTGTGCAGTAATAATTACAATATTAATATTTCTTTTTTAATATCAAGCACATCCCACACTTTACTTTCTCATTCATCACTTGTTTCTTCATTAATAATTTAAAACTGTCCGTCCACTGAAAGTTGCATGGATTATCATACATAAATAAAACACATTTATAAGACATAAAAGATCTGTGCTGCAAAAGCGAAAGTATGTGGTGAAATGTTTCGAAATATCTCATGGCACAACAGAGCACCAATTTCAATAAAAGGTTATGTTTTAGTCCAGTAACTTTTTTTATGTACTTTTAAATTTTAGCCTCTGTTCTAAAAGTCTTATGTTTTGTCAAAACCACGAACAAGCTACAGGAACTGTAAGTTACCATACAAGTGGTTTGCAGTTGATTGCTGTCACGAACAGCACTGAACACGCACTTGGCCGGTGCAACTGCAAATATATTATCCTTCTAAACTTTTCATTAACTTTGGTAGGCTGTACAGCAAAATAGTTGTAATTGGCTGTAAAGAGCTGAAATCTATATTTAATGGATTATTTCTTGGTAAAGGGTGAGAGAGCTAGTATGGCTTGTGAGCCACTGGTTCCCGACCACTGATCTACATGATATGCCTTATAGCAATACATATTTGTCATAACATAACTGCTGATGTGATTCTTTTTTTTTTTTTTAAATCAAAGGTGATTGCAACAGATGAAGAGTCAGGTGAAACAGCCCATGCTTCAGTGGATATTGAAGTGCTGCAGAGGGGACAACCAGGTAAATGCACTAAAGGGTATTAATTGTGTTAATCCTGAGATTTCTTTAACGGAGTGTCTATTTACACTAAGTGCAAATAGCCCGCCTTGTTGGCAAAGGCTATTTACACTAACTCCTCTTTTTTATAAACATAAAAAAAAATTAAGAAAATGATGACTTCTCAAAGATGCACAGAAAAGTGCAGTTTTTCAGTATGTGTCATTCAGGTGAGAAGTAAAATAATATTTTGCCATGCATGGCAACACTGTACCATAGGGGGTCAAACCAAATATGGAAAATAGTTTACACAGATCATTCGTCTGGTTAATTTGATTATTCACGGTTGATTTAAGAGGCATGAATAAGGTGTTAAATTAGATTTAGCCTCATTGTATTCCAATCAACCTCTGTGTTCCTCCAGCTCCTCACTGCCCTACTTTTGGCAGTCATTCAAAGCCAAACTAAATGATAAATCTCTTGGAGGTGTAAGACACAGAAGCGACCACTAAAAAAGTCTTTGTGAGTGATTTGTCATTTTTTTCCCACCTCTAAACTCTCGGACAGTTCCCAGAAGTCCATTTGGTGAGGAACGTCTCTTTGGAGATATGAACGCAGGGATGGCCAGCGGCATCGCTGCCCTTGTTCTGATAGTGGCTGTGACAGTACTATTTCTCTTCCTCTGGCTGGCCAAGAGACGGAGAGAGACACGGGATCCAGCAGACAGGGGTGCAGTAGCTCTTGGGAAACACCCAAATGTGGTAAGAGCTACTATATTTTATCAATCATACCAAGTTGTACCCTTGATGGAATCCCAGCTGCTAAAATGAGATGCTAAATTTACCAATAAGACATTTGGCTATTTTGACTGAACTGGGCACTATGATAATCTCTCATTTTTTATTAATCTACAAGTGGCTTGTCTCATCTTCCCTGTAATATACGTCTAGTAGTACGAAAGGAACTAAAAGCAACACCAGCTGAGCTCACATCCTCTCTGAGCATATGCTACAATCCCAGAAAGTTCATCAATGGCTTTTTTAAAAAATAGCAGGAGAAATATAGAACACATGCATATGCACAATAAATTGTCACACTGCTTTAGTGTATGATGACCATATCTGACCTACAGATGTTCAAGCAAGACTTTTGCACTGAACAAGGAAACACCACATAATAAATAAACTCTTTTGATTGGAGGAAGATTACTGTATCATCAAGAAAAAACAGACTAAAGAATCATTTCTACAGAAATTTAGAAACAGCCTGCTCCTGCCCTTGTCGTTTTCCCCTCACATTCCTTTTTAATTCCTCTTATGTAGAGCTTAAGATGGTTTCAGCAGGTAAGTACTTGACATTAAGTAGCTAGACGTGTTCTGCAGTGTCACTGTCCCTTGTGAAGGTGAAATGTATTTTCTGAGTATCTGAAAGCCGTATACTACTGATAGGCTGGTTTAAATGGGATTGTCGGTGTTATGGTTTATCTTAAACATGGTGCACCATTTAAGCTGGTCAGTATACGAAGCACAGCTCCTTGTGTTTGATGGTTTGATGTTTCACTGTGTATTTGATTGGTCTGTGGCTGTTTTCGTGTAGATAGGCGTTTTGTATTTATGTATGTGTATTTTGTGTTACATATTTAAGTTTAATAAACACTGTTGAAAATGTAGCGATTGTTAATTGTGTTTATCGATTGTTTATTGACTCTTGAGAGATGAGACAAAATGCCACATTTTTACCCGCCATTAGTTAACAATGAAGATAATCACTGTGTTCTGTACCATTTCATTTACTGTTTACTTGATCGCTAATATAAAATAAGCTTTATATTTTATTTTATTTGAAATAATTGTGCTTCTATATTTTCTCACAATATATCACCTCCATCAGAAAAATTGTATCTAAAAATAGAACAATTTTTAGATAATTTCATTCAGTTTGAGGAGGTCCTGCTGATAACTAGCAACACCAGAAAAACAAATTAACACATGCATGGTTTAATACAGCATGATGGTAGCAACAGTTTAATAGATGGAACTGAAAATCTGATATTGCCCTATTGTCCAACTTTGATTAACTTTTTTCCACTTCAAATGTTGACTATTGTATTTTACATAACAGTTCATAATTTTTCCCTAATGTTGTGCATTACAGCTAGAAAAAAAACCAACTCATTTTGTGATAAAATAAGCAGGACGTTGCACCAAAGAGATTGCTCCCAAATAATTCCCTGTACACAAACAGTTTTGTCCCATGTCTCAAGAATCCGTGACACACATAACTGCTCTATAATCAGCGCTGGACCTCAGCAGTGGATTTGACCTGTGAATATGTCACGGTTGTTCGAGGCGACCCTAAATGCCCTTTCTCCGTGGTCAACAGGTCAATTCAGGACGTCCCATATCGCTCATAGAGGACGCCTCCTACCACAACGAGGCATTCATTGATCATGAATACCCCAGTGATTTGTACACTAAAACAGATGACTTGCTTCCTGCGTCAATCAGGGCATATGAGTCTGAAAGGCCTACGGCACTGCAAGACATGTTGCCCATCCTGGTGCTTCCAGAAATAACACTCGCAAACACCTCATCTTCAGCTCTGACCAATGGGAAAGCATTTGTAAAATCAGTCTCTTTTAAAGACAACGTAGGAGCAGCGGAGGAGACTCTGCCCAAAAATGAAGGACAAATTGTAGTTGTATGTAATCAAATAGAAACCAGAGCAGATATTTTGATGCCTGTCATGCAGCAGGACACTTTTGCTATAGCTACAGCAGAAAATCCTGCAGAAAAGGTTGACGTTTGTTGTCCAAATACTTCTGTAAGACCCAGAGAGGAATGTATCTTTGCTCATGCAAATGAGGATGATGAAGATGACAGTGATCCATACAAGAACATGGCCTCTGTTATTTACAGCAGTGATGAAGACTTGGGGGATGATAAGCCAAATGATTTAAGGCACTATTACAAACATGGGCAAAACCAGTTTACAATCGACCACATGAAGGCCATCGGATTACAAATCGAGGATTCGGATGAATCGCAAGCCTGATTCGTCAAGCTCATTTGAACAAGTCGCTTTCATGAAAAGCCAAATCCTTACAAGTTTAAACAAAGGGAAAATAGCAAAAAAACAGGCTCATTAAATAGGACATAAATATGTATTATCAAACTCTACAGTTGGTTGAGCATACCTGCTTTTTAATTTTTGGTTTATATTCTATGTTTTCTTTGTGTTGAACTGGTACAGAAATACACAGAAATACAGTGCACATGATCAGCCTTAATTAAGAATCAGTTTAAATGACGTTTTGATGATTGTGTCTTTGAAAAATTTAGACCTTATAGTCTGTTTTTGAATATTTCATCCACCTCTAATGTATTTGACTGAAATTGAGGTCAAACCTTGAAAATGAAGTGTGTATTGTAACTAAATGATTTTTTTTAGACTGTAATGTTCTGATTACTGATGTCTGCTGTCACTTGTTGAGTTAAAAATACTCAAACACAAAAGGTTGAAATAAACTGTAATTTTCCATTTAGTATTTAAATAATAAATACAAGTTGGAGAACACAATACTCTGTGCCAAAACTGATGTATTGCCATGTTTTACTTAAACAAAAGCTAAATGTTGAAGAGTCTGCTGCACCATATTGCATTTGTTGTTTGAATTTATGACATACGGTATGGATGGAGATGATATTCAGGACTTCTGGAGATCCAGTGAAATGGCTCTATACATTATTCTGGAGCTAAAATGTAAAATTTCAGACCATTTTTCTTTTGTAAAACATATTGGATTCTACACAGTAGAGTCTTTGTCGAGGTAAAACTGCTTAAAAGCTTCAAATTGTTTTGACAAGGGTGTAAAGTTCATCTTTTACTTGACTATAATATAATAGCTGCATGTAAAGCTCTGATGTGTCATTTCTCTGTTTGTCTGCAGGAGGCGTCGTCACCCATCTCTCCTCGCCATGTGTTGTAGGACTAAAGCAGCAGCATCACAATCATATCTGAGAAAACTCTATTTCTAGAAGCACATGCAGTCAAGATATCTGTGCCAGGTCCAAGAACATTGTGAGAGACACATGGAGGTGAACATACAAATCTTCGAAAGCAGCTGTTTTTGTGGCATTTTGTGTTATTCTGGAATGTTTTGGTTTTGTGTGGAAGGATACAAGGGAATAGTCCCATGAGCCCTGGTCATGGCAGCTTATGTTGAAATATGTATGAACTTTTGAAACTTTGAAGCAGTTAGGTTAAAAAAATATTCATTTAAATATCACTATACTGTATACACTGTTCAAAAAACTGAGGTTGGTAGGATTTTTTAAAGAAGTCTTATGCTCACCAAGGCTGCATTTATTTGATTAAAACACAAGTAAAAAACAGTAATGTAGTGTAATATTACTGTTTTCTATTTTATTGAATTTTAAAATGTCATTTATTCCTGCCATGGCAAAGCTGAATTTTCAGCAGCCATTAATCCAGTGGCACATAATCCTTCAGAAATAATTATAATGTGTTGATTTGGTGCTCAAGAAACATTTCTTATTATCATCAATTTTGAAAACAGTTGTTGCTTAATATTTTTTGTGGAACTTTTTTTAGGATTTCAGAAATCTTTTCTGACATTGTAAACACCTTAACTAATTTTGAATGTTCTTTTTTCCTCTAATAGTAAATCTAGCCATATCATAAATCATAATACTATGTATCACAGTGCTTGATGGTAGCATAATATTGTTTGTGTTTTGTCACTTGTCATAAGGAGTCTGTAATGTAACAAAGCAGCAGAAAGCTATTTTTAAAAAACACAGAGCAGAAATATATAGATAAACTAAAACCTGTAAATGTTGGGTTCAACCAAAAAAAAAAAAAAAAAAAAAAAAAGAACAACACCCTTTTGTTGTTCCAAAGTTGTATGACTTTTTTTCTGGGCAATGTTCAAGCTGCTCTCTTCAAGACAATGAAAGTGGGTCAGGAGCACCTAATTATGCACTGTATTCCAAGTCTTCTGAAGCCATATTATTGTTCTCTGTGTTAACCAGAACTGGGCTATTTGAAATGTGCTGCACACTGAAATGTGCTATTTAGTGAAAATCTTGCCTTTAAAATCTAAACAACAGAATCATTTTTTTATAGCTGGGATTTGTGCTGTTTTATGAAGTGTGATCACAAGAGGGCGCCATTAGACCATTTTCCTTCTGCTACAGCTAATTTGTTGCTGCGGAGTGAAGTAAAAGTTTGACAGTCAAATTTGTCACGTTGGACAGTGGCAACATGCTATTACTAAACACGGTTGTGGCTAGAATGGATACAGCTACGGCCGGAAAATAACAAATAAGTAAATTAGCTACGTAGCCTATCACATTCTGTTTACACCTAACCCAACCCTAAACCTACCCCTTACAATCCAAATACAGTAATTGTTGTTCAGGCAGGATTGATGTGCGCATGCACAGGAAGCCCTGGTGGCCGTAGCTGTATCCCTTCTAGCCTCAACCACTACACATCTGCATGCCTATACTTCAAAACCTCGAAAAGTTCTTAAAAAGTACGAAGTTCTCGCAATTTACTACTTGAAAAATATGTAAATAAGTAAATAATGCAAATACTTAAAAGGCATTTGAAATTTGTGTCCTTCTAAAAGCTTTTGTCAACGTTTAGGACCACACACACACACACACACACACACACACACAGTAATTGATAACATAAATGGCTGAAAGCCCCCTGATAGCACACGTATTGTACATCACGGAGACGTGTATTTGACGTCTGCCTTTACATCTGCAAGACATATTTTTTTTATAGTGTTTGCTCATCTGCCATACTATCGGACGTTTCCTATCAGATGTCAAATAGACGTTAAGAGCATGTCTTTAAAATGTTTATGATTTAGAATGTATGTAAAACTGACATCTTAGGCGTCTATCAGATGTTTGTACACAGCAGATGATGAAACGACCTTTAACAGATATCTTACAGACATACTTGTGCTACAAAAGTCCATTTTTTATTTTATAAGGTCTTTGATGGTTTCAGATTAATGTGTTGACACTTAATAAACACAAAAACGATGCAAAACACATCTTTGTGTTTATTGTCGGAGTCGGACAAATGTTTGAACATTTGTACATGTGATGCTTGTTGACCACTAGAGGGAGCTAGTACATACTGTATATTTCACTTCGATTACGCTTATGAAAAGTGTCTATCACAGTTAAGTGTTGAATTAGTGCAAAACATAGTTTAGCCCTATAAGAAGATATGTGTGTGTGTGTGTGTGTGTGTGTGTGTGCATGTTTTTCTATCCTGGTGGGGACCGATACACACACAGACTCATGGGGACTTGATTTAGGTCCCCATGGGGAAACAAGCATAAATCATGCAGAATTTTTTTTTTTTTTTTTTTTGGAGAACGTAAAAATGCTGAAAGTTTTCTGTGAGGGGTAGGTAGGTGTAAGGTAGGTGTAGGGCGATAGAATATACAGTTTGTACAGTATAAAAACCATTACATGTGGAGAGGCCCCACAAAGATAGTAAACCAGACATGTTTGTGTGTGTGTGTGTGTGTGTGTTGTATATTGAGACAGTTCCTCGAGGTTTCATCGTTAGTTTGTTCTGCTCAGCTGACCATGATTGCTTGACCTGATACTCTCATATGATAACATACAGTCATTTCAATGCGCTCTTTCCTTGTAATATATAGTAAATAAACATTGTCACTCAAGGCATTAGAAAATTTAAAAAAGGTACTCCGAATTATATTTAATGTAGAAAGTCAGAGGTATTGAGATCATACGTGAATATGTATGATGTGCACAAGAGCATGAAGCTGTAGGGATGTTTTTTGCTTGAGTACTTCTGTATATCTCTTAATTCTCTCATGCACACGGACTTTGACAGACTGGAGAGAAATGCTGCCTAATGTGAGGGAGGACATGGACGGAACAGGCTGTGAACCAGACATACACATCCTGAACACACAGAGAGAGAGAGAGAGAGAGAGAGAGAGAGAGAGAGAGAGAGAGAGAGTGCCATGGCTTAATCAGCTAATAGTGGTGAGTGGGAATGTATCATGCTTGTAGTGCTGAATTAATTTCAACATTTTCACAGCTGAGATCTTTTGGTCATTTTCAGTGAAGCAGATCGCTCTTGGTTGTAGACATCCTCATGACTCAACCTTTAAATACACACAGTTACACGACCGCATAAGCAGTGTATTTTACAAAAACCCAATACCATCACAATACAACACAAATTAAAGGAAAATTAATTCAATGAGGACAGCCTTTTTTATTTTATTTTAAGTGCTTGTATTAGTTATTCCATACAAAATTGTGTGCTATGAACTGTAAAGTTGTCTTAGCGGTAGAGTACTAATTGTTATAGGTGGATTAACTGCTGGTAATTTCCAGTTAATCATGTCAGTAATTGGACAACAAGTGATTTTGTCACACTAGTTCAGTGTGGTGATACTTGGTTTTAACGTTGTTTCCAGTGTAAACCCGGCTTAAACCAGTAATTTACTGAGCTGGTTTAAGCTGGTCTCCCAGCCCTGAGCAATCTGACGTTTAGGTGGTTGGCCCTAAAACCAGCCAACAAACCAGCTTAACCAAAGTTGAGAGATCAGCAGACCAGCAAACCAGTTAGGCTGGTTTAAGCAGGGATGCCTTGCCAAATAGACTTAAATTGTAAATATGTTATTGTACTCATGTTTTTTGATTGTTTTTACAAATTGAAAGACGAGTCTAAATGGCAATTGTGAAAATATAAAATTGAGCTTGGTGCAAGTTCATGTTTATACAAATGGAATAACTACAAAATCAAAATTCTAAACATTATAAACATAAACATAAAAACCCAAAATATCTCAAATAACATCCAAAGCAATGGAGAAAAATGTGGCTTCAAACTATGAAATGAAATTGCATGACTTATTTCTGCAGTAATCAATAATTTTCCAGTAAAGTCACTGAACATGGAATATAGTGCACAGTTCTTTCTGGAAACAATTTTTTTTTTTTTATTGTATATTCACTACCAAAGTGAATATGTGTGATGTGGAAAAGAGCATGAAGCTGTAGAG
>JAFVLL020042154.1:93639-105500 GCA_021397915.2 Tor tambroides
ATTTCAGATGGTGGCGCGACAGTATAAATATGCTTTGTTAATCTTCTGATTTAATTGACCTTTGGTGTGAATAAGAAAGTCTGCTCTTTGTGACAAGTAGTATGAGCACTCTAAATCCTTCAGAGCGATTGACTGTCAGGGTTTGGCATTTCTTTTACAGCGGGGACAAGGAGACGTGAGCCCAGGGGAATATCAACCATGTTGACACCATGGAGATTGTTCCTCTGCCAGATGGCACTGAACATATTCTGTCACATCGCAAAAGGTAAACACCTCTCTGAAATCAGGATCCGCAAAGGTTAATTTTCATGAATCACTGCTCTGTGAAGTAGTGGATGTTAACATATGTGCCAGAAATGATTATTATGAGGTTGTGGAAATGATAATGAGTCTTTGAATGACTCTCTTCTAGTCATGAGAGTTCTGATTCACTCAGCCTGTCAGAAAGAAAAGTCACAAGTGAGATGCAATTGTTTTTCTTGACAGAAATGAGATTGAGAAAGGGAGAAATGGAGACTCTTGCATAAAGGAAACATAAAACTGTGTTCACAACAGATTTTACTTTCATAACATTGTAAATTTCAGGATATTTGATTTTATCCATTAGAATTGATTGTGGCCCCAGTGTTGTGCAAGGCCTCCAATCAAGGCCCACATGATGTGTGCGTGTGGCCTTGTGGCCTTCGCTTTTGTGTGTCATTTTACCTTCAGGAAGGGGAGAAGTTAAAATATAAGAGGGCTTGGTGACATAACCTGGAAAAAGAAAGACATTTCAGATGTGTTACAAGTTGTTACTTATATTTATATCAAATATTATGAAAAGAAACCATATTTTCCTGTCACAAAATGTGCACAGATTTGCCTAGATACCAAAGTCTGCAAACAAAAGTCAGAGATTTTAATATGAGCTAAAAAAAAATTCTCTTCAAATATCAACAACCAGCTTATATAGACAATATGCATGAATTTTATAATTCTGTTCTCTTATATCAGCACTTGTTTCATTTGTTGCTATTCATTTTGTGAACAAAATATTAATTTAGTGAATTTAATTTTGTACATTAATATGAATATTAAATGGAATAGTTATTGGAAGTCTTAATTCTGAAAAAACAAGCAAGAATTGCAAAGTGTTAACTCAGAATTCTGAGCCAAAAAGTCAGAATTGGGAGAATTACTTCAGAATTCTAAAAAAAGTAGAACTGCAAGGTGTTAAGTCAAAACTGTGAGGTATTCACTCAGAATTCTAAAAAAAGAAGCACCCTTTGCGAGGTGTTAATTCTGAATTCAGAGAAAAAAGTGAGCATTGCGAGAAGCTTGCAATTGTAGAAATAAAGAGAAACAAAGTATGAACTGTGTGTTATAAACTCACAGTCTAAATTCCAAGATGTTAACTCAAAATTGCAAGATATAAACTCATAATAAAGTCAGAATTGTGAGAACAACCATGATGCAGGAATAGTTGGGCAAAATGCAATACATGTTATTTCTGCTTTCCCATGCTATAACAAAGGTGTTGTTTTCTAAATTAGCTTTGCAGTCTGTGATTTTTTGGATGATTTGTGTTGTCCTCATAATCTAATCAGTCTCTCATCTGAACGGCAGCTAGTTTATGCCTTGGTGGTCAAGACATATTTGCCACGGTCAGAGAGAACAGTCCCACTGGAGAATTCATTGCCAACCTCAGTATCAACGGAGACCCTGGAGCCAGTAGCATCCGCCTGTGTCTCACAGGAGAAAATGCTGACTGGTTTTACCTTGAAGGCCGAACAATCCGCCTCAACTCGTCGTTTTCAAGGACCTTAGATCGAGAGGTGATTAACACGAGTAGTGGCTGTTAGCATGTGGAGGGAAGCCAGAATAACACTGAAGCATTAGGACTGCCAGCCAGCACAGTGGAGGAGTATTAAGCCATAGTTTGGGGTTTTAAAATAGAATGTCTATAAATTGCAAATGTTATTAGTTATATAAACTCTGTTTCACCAGATTTGTCTGTTGAGACCATGACAAAATAACAAAACATTACAACAATAAGCAAAATAAGCATAAAACAAGAGACAACATTAAAATACAGTCAAAATACATACATTTCTTGTATGTCTTGTACATTTTTTTTGTATAAAAATAGTTTTAGTCCTAAAATAGTATAGTTTTTTTGGGTAACACTTTAGTATAGGGACCAATTCTCACTATTAACTAGTTGCTTATTAGCATGCCTGTTATTAACATATTGGCTGTTTATTAGTACTTATAAAGCACATATTCTGCATGACCATATTCTACATCCCTAATCCTACCCAATACCTAAAATTAACAACTATCTTACGAACTATTAATTAGCAGCAAATTAGAGCTTATTGAGGCAAAAGTCATAGTTAATGGTTTGTTAATGGTGAGAATTGGACCTTAAAATAAAGTCTGACCATTTTTTGTTTTGTGTGATAATTGTAATAACAAATGACTGTACTGTATAAACATTAACCTCCTTATGCGACCCATTTTTTTGCTGTGGTAATTTACAGGTGCTGGGATCAGTTCTGATAGCTGCTTTGACATGTTATGAAGATGATATAATTAGGGTATGGTAAAAAGAAATGCATTGCAAAAATAATGATATTTCATACTGGAGTGCATTTAACCCACAGTTTCTTGTTTCAGAGTCGATATCGAATCATGGTGGAAATATTGAATGAAAATGACAACATGCCATATTTCCTTGAAGACACCATTCAACCACGATACATAAGTGAGGTAAACTCATTTTTAATCCAGATTTTACTCTATGTACCGAATTATTTAGGAATGAAACTCCTGTCTGAAATGAGCCTTTTACATGTGTGATTGTTTTAATGAATCATTTTAACCTAGAGTCCTGACATCTGAATCCTGACTCTCTCTCACAGCTGCTGACTGTGAACTCGATGGTGTTCACAGTAAAAGCTAGAGACGGCGATGGAGACACAATTACTTATATGACTGACAAATCTACAGTGAGTGACGCCTTCAATAAAAGACAAAATTACACATGAAAGGCTAAATAAAAGGCTTTGCAGTAGCTTCAATCAGTCTGTCTGCAGCTGAAATTGACTGTCTACTCCTCAAACCAGAACTTTACAGGGGCCCCAAAAATGTATTTGGATGCATAAAAATACAGAGAAACCCTTTTCCTTTCCACAATCCAAGAGAACATTACGAGCACTGTGTGTCTCTCTCATTCAGGTTGATGCCAGCTATTTTAGGATTGATCTGCCCAACAGCGGGATGGTGATCCTGGATAAACCGTTGGACTATGAGACTAAAACCCAGCTGCAGGTGGTCATATTTGCTGTGGTATGTAGTACATGTTATTCACATATGTGCTGACTGGCGAACTCAAGATATTTATGTGCTGGAAAGGAGTCAAAATTAAGAGAAAACTGTTTGAACTGCCATTTTTGCTGTTTAAATCAACAGGAAACGACTACGAAAGAGAAGTACAGCACAACAGCTACAGTCACCGTCAATGTTCTAGACGGTGATGACCAGTATCCTCAGTTTCAGCCATGCGCACCTGTTTATGAAGATGGAGATCATAATATCTGCACCAACCCTGTGTACAGTGTTAACATCACAGAGACAGATGAGGTATGTGGTAACATTTTAGTGCACAGGTGATTGATTTAGCTGAAATGACCTAATATACACTACTGTTCAAAAGTCAGTACATTTTTTTAAAGAAATTAATGAGCTGGGAGGGATTAAATTGATCGAAAGTGATAGTAAAGACATTTAGAATCTGACAAAAAAAACTTTCAAATAAATGCTGTTCTTTTGAACTTTCTATTAATCAAAGAATCTTTCAGAGAAAGATTCCACAAAAATATTAAGCAGCACAACTGACTTTAACATTGATAATAATAAGAAATGATTATTAAATAGCAAATCAGTAAATTGATTTTTAAAGAATCATGTGACACTGAAGACTGGAGTAATGACTGCTGAAAATTCAGCTTTGCCATCACAGGAATAAACTACACTGTGAAATACATTAAAATACAAAACAGTTATTTTAAATTGTAATAATATTACTGTTTGTACTGTGTAATAAATAAAAAAAAATTAATAATAAAATTATAAAAAAATAATGAAATGATAATAAATGCAGCCTTGGTAAGCATAATAAACTTCTTTCAAAAACATTAAAAAATCTTACCAACCCCAAACTTTTGAACAGTTGTGTTATGGAAGGCAGATTCTACCAATATTAAATAAATTAATAAGAATTATAAATATGGAAACTAGAGTAGCCACATTACCTGTCTGCAAAGTATGTGCCAAAATTAAATAATTAAATTAGATTTTATTTCACAGCAACAATAATGTTAAACAATAAGTGTACAAATAAAAACAAAAAAGAAAAATCAAGTGGAGCTGTGAAGCTTGTGGTCTTAACCCGTATGGTTAAAAAAATGCTCTTTACGATCTAGGATGCTGTACTTTATTTTTCTCCGGGTCCCATTCATGCTGAAGACGGAGACAAAGACATTCTGACTCCTCTAGTCTACAGTATTCTGTCAGGTGAGTTTACTGTACATTGCATAGATTTATAGACTGTTTAATCCTTTAAATCTGCATTATAACTTTGTAATATTATTCAAAATGACTTTATAGGTGATGACAATGGCAGATTTACAATCGACACAAAAACAGGAGAGATCTCTCTCAGGCAACGTGTGGAAAACAGACTCCTCACACCTTCATTCAGGCTCCGCATAATGGTATGATGAGATAATGTCTATGTTTATGAACAACAAAGTGATGGCTGATTTAACACGCTGATCTGCTGCATAGCGTTAACAAGGACACAGTATGGAAGTACTTCAGCTGCCATATTGCAGACCATAATGGTAGACAATAAATAGACCATAAAAGGAAATTGCATTGAACATAAATGTGTGGGTTGTGTGACAAAACAATGACATCAAATTTCTCATCATAATTGCCCTTTGCAAACTCCGACAGGCTGCACAGGTGAATGACCCAAAGAAATATTCGGTGGCGACGGCACTGGTGCATGTGGTGTCAGAGAACCGATTTTCTCCGTTCTTCAACAAGACCGTCTACAAAGGGTTCCTCATCGAGAGCTCCAGCCCTGCCACACTGGTCACTACCTACGGGAACCAAGTCCTGGTAGTCCAGGCCATCGACAGGGACTTCAGAGATGTAGAGTGAAAACATTTCCTCTGTAGGAAACACTTATTTAAAAATGCCTGCAAACCTTCATTTAGAGCATTTTCTCTCTTCTTTGCTCTTTTGCAGGGAATAAACCCAAAAATCCATTACACAATGCAGCTCTTGACGGGTAGCAATAAACTGTACCACATTACCCAGGATGGCATTGTGATTGCAAAGACGGACTGGCTCAGAGCATTCGATCGACACATCCTGGAGGTGACAATTATGATATGATCAACACGATCTCATGGCAGTTCGTACATAATTTACGAGGTGGCTAATTCTTACGAATTTGTACAACCTCACTCGTAGGAATTTGTACGATTTTTGCTAAGTCGTACATATTGTACAAGTTCAATTCATATGAATTTGTACGAATGACCTACCCTAACCCCGCCCCTAAACCTACCCGTCACTGGGGTCTAGACAAATCGTACAAAATCATATGAGTGAGGTCGTACGAATTCGTACAAATTAGCCACCTTGTAAAATACGTACGAATTTGGCCTCAGAGACCTGTGTGGCTCGTGAGCCATAGGTTCCTGACCACTGATCTACATGTACTGTATATGGCCTCATATGCATGTACATTTGTCATGACGTCACTGATGATGTGAAGGTTTTTGTTTGTTTTTTTTAAATAAAGGTGATTGCAACCGATGAAGAGTCAGGTGAGACGGCCCATGCTTCAGTGGATATTGAAGTTCTGCAGAGGGGACAACCAGGTAAATGCCAGTGTTAATCTTGCGATTTCTTTAAAATCAGGGTTATGTAACCACAGTTAACTCTCCACTGTATGAATGAAGTTTTAACAGTTATATATTTGTCCATTAGATTTTTTTTTCTTACATTAAACTGATTAAAAACAAAAGTAAAGAGTTAACTCAGTTTTATTTATAAAATAAAATAAAGTTGAATAAAATATGTGACCCTGCACAAAACCAGTCATAAGGGTCAATTTGTTTGAAATTGAGATTTATACATCAACTGAAAGCTGAATAAATAAGCTTTCCATTGATGTATGGTTTGTTAGGATAGGACAATATTTGAAAATCTGGAATCTGAGGGTGCAAAATAATCAAAATACTGAGAAAGTCGCTTTTAAATTTGTCCAAATGAAGTTCTTGGCAATGCATATTACTAATCAAAAATTAAGTTTTGATATATTTACGGTAGCAAATTTACAAAATATCTTCATGGAACATGATCTGTACTTAATATCCTAATGATTTTTGGCATAAAATTTATTTTTGATAATTTTGACCCATACAATATATTTTTGGCTATGCTACAAATAGACTTGTGGTACTTAAGACTGGTTTTGTGGTCAAGTGTTATCAAATATCAAACCCTGTATGGATAATAGTTTACACAGATCATTCGTCTGGTTAATTTGATTATTCATGGCTGATTTAAGAGGCATGAATAAGGTGTTAAATCAGATTTAGCCTCATTGTATTCCCATTAACCTCTGTCCTCCTCCAGCTCCTCACCGCCCTACTTTTGACAGATGTTCAAAGCCAAACTAAATGATAAATCACTTGGAGGTGTAAGATGCAGTACTGACCACTAAAAAAGTGATTTGTAATTTTTTTCCCTACCTCTAAACTCTCGGACAGTTCCCAGAAGTCCATTTGGCGAGGAACGTCTGTTTGGAGATATAAACGCAGGGATGGCCGGCGGCATCGCTGCCCTTGTTCTGGTAGTGGTTGTGACAGTACTATTTCTCTTCCTCTGGCTGGCCAAGAGACGGAGAGAGAGACGGGATCCAGCAGACAGGGGCGCAGTAGCTCTTGGGAAGCACCCGAATGTGGTAAGAGCTACTATATTATATCAATCATACCGAATAGTACCCTTTAGTCACTTTGAGGCAAGTCAGTCCAGTTGGCGGCCATCTTGGCTACACCCTTGTAGATAGCAATTTTCTACAAAATCTCTTTGAAAAATGCCTGAAATAAATCTTAAAAATACATCCACATATACACCACATCTTGGTGTTTCACGTCCTCTCTGAGCATATGCTACAATCCCAGAAAGTTCATCAGTGCCTTTTTTAAAAATAGCAGGAGAAATATACAACGCAAATTATCCCACTGCTTTAGTGTATGAAGACTGTTGTTTGACCTACAGGTGTTCAAGCAAGACTTTTGCACTAAACAAGGAAATACCACATAATAAAACTCTATTAACAATAACATTATTAGCCAACTGTAAAAGAATTAATTGGGTTGCGATTGGAGGAAGAGTACAGTATCATCAAGAAAAAACAGACTAAAGCATCATTTACAGTCAAAAATTTAGAAACAGCTCCTGCCCTTGTCGTTTTCCCCTCACGTTCCTTTTTAATTCCTCTTATGTAGAGCTTAAGATGGTTTCAGCAGGTAAGTACTTGACATTAAGTAGCTAGACGTGTTCTGCCGTGTCACTGTCCCTTGTGAAGGTGAGATGTATTTTCTGAGAATCTGAAAGCCGTATACTACTGATAGGCTGGTTTAAATGGGATTGTCGTTGTTACAGTTTATCATAAATATGGTGCACCATTTAAGCTGGTCAGTATACGAAGCACAGCCCCCTGTGTCTGATGGTTTGGTATGTTTCACTGTGTATTTGATTGATCTGTGTCTGTTATCATGTAGATAGGCGTTTTGTATTTGTGTATGTGTAATTTGTATTACATCTTTAAGTTTAATAAACACTGTTGAAAATGTAGTAATTGTTAATTGTGTTTATCGATTGTTTATTGATTCTTGAGAGATGAGACAAAACATACACCACACTTTTACCTGCCATTAGTTAATATTAAAGACAATCTCTATGTTCTGGACCATTTCATTTACTGTTTACTTGATCTAAAAAAATAAAATAATATATATACATTAAAGTTTATTTTATATTTTTAAATTATTAATATTATAATTATTATATTTTATATTATTATAATAATTATATTATTAATATAAAAATTATATTTAATATTTTATAATTATTCAGGTCTGTATTAAATGGTCTTCTCTTTCCATATTCAGGCTAAGTTTTATTTTATTTTAATTTAATTTAATTTAATTTAATAATATTAAAATTATTAAGGTCTTCTCTTTCCATATTCTAAGGCCATAAAGGCTAAGTTTAATTTAATTTAATTTAATAATATTAAAATTATTAAGGTATTCTCTTTCCATATTCTAAGGCCATAAAGGCTTTTTATTTTATTTTATTTTATTTTAATAATATTAAAATTATTAAGGTCTTCTCTTTCCGTATTCTAAGGCCATAAAGGCGAAGTTTTATTTTATTTTATTTTATTTTATTTTATTTTATTTTATTTTTTATTATCAGTAATCAAAATAAGCAGGACGTTGCACCAAAAAGATTAATCCCAAATAATTCCCCTGTACACAAACAGTTCTGTCCAACGTCTCAAGAATCAGTGACACATACAGTAACTGCTCTATAATCAGCGCTGGACCTCAGCAGTGGATTTGACCTGTGAATATGTCAAGGTTGTTCGAGGCGACCCTAAATGCCCTTTCTCCGTGGTCAACAGGTCAATTCAGGACGTCCCATATCACTCATAGAGGACGCCTCCTACCACAACGAGGCGTTCATTGACCATGAATACCCCAGTGGTTTGTACACCAAAACAGATGACATGCTTCCTGCTCCAATCAGGGCATATGAGTGTGAAAGGCCCATGCCACTACAAAACATGCTGCCCATCCTGGTGCTTCCAGAAATAACACCTGCAAACACCTCATCTGCAGCTCTGACCAATGGAAAAGCATTTGGCAAATCAGTCTCTTTTAAAGACGACGAAGGAATAGCAGAGGAGACTTGGCCCAAAAATGAAGGACAAATTGTAGTTGTATGTAATCAAATAGAGACCCGAGCAGATATTTTGATGCCTGTTGTGCAACAGGACACTTTCACTATCGCCACCGCAGAAAATACTGCAGAAAAGGTGGACATTTGTTGTCCAAATCCTTCTGTAAGACCCAGCGAGGAATATATCTTCACTCATGCTAATGGGGATGATGATGATGATGATGACAATGATCCATACAAGAACATGGCTTCTGTTATTTACAGCAGTGATGAAGAGACGGGGGACGATGAGCCAAATGATTTAAGGCACTATTACAAACATGGGCAAAACCAGTTTACAATCGACCACATGAAGGCCATCGGATTACAAATCGAGGATTCGGATGAATCACAAGCCTGATTTGTCAAGCTCAGTTGATTTCATGAGAAGCCAAATACGTACAAGTTTAAACATACAGACAAGGTTTCAAAGGGAAAATAGAAAAAACAGCCTCATTAAAAAGGACATAAATATGTATTATCAAACTCTACAGTTGGTTGAGCTCCTGCTTTTCAATTTTCGGTGTATATTCCTAATGTTGAACTGGTCCAGAAATGTGCGCATGATCAGCCTTAATTAAGAATTAGTTTAAATGAAGTTTTGATGATGTGTCTTTGAGAAATTATGTTATAGCCTGTTTTTGAACATTTCATCCACCTCTAATGTATTTTTAAGATTGAAGTCAAACCCTGGAACTAGATGAAAATGAAGTGTGTATTGCAACTAAATGATTTTTTTAGACTATAATCTTCTGATTGCTGATGTCTGCTGTCAGCTTGTTCAGTTAAAAATACTCAAACACAAAAGGTTGAGATAAACTGTAATTTTCCATTTAGTATTGAATAAAAAATACAGTTGGAGAACACAATATTCTGTGGCAAAACTGATGCATTGCCATGTTTGACTTACAGAAAAGCTAATGCTGTTGAATATTCTGCTGCAACATGTTGCAATTGTTGTTTGAATTTATGACATTTGATGGATTAGATGATATTCAGGTGCTTCAGGACTTCTGGAGATCCTGTGAAATGACTCTGTACATTATTTTGGAGCTAAAATGTTAAATTTCAGAGCATTTTACTTTTGGAAAAGATCTTGGATTCTACACAGTAGAGTCTTTGTTGAGGTAAAACTGCTTGAAGGCTTCAAATTGTTTTGACAAGGGTGCAAAGTTCATCTTTTACTTGCATATAACATAATAGCTGCATGTAAAGATCTGATGTGTCATTTCTCTGTTTGTCTGCAGGAGGCATCATCACCCATCTCTCCTCGCCATGTTTTGTAGGGCGTAAGCAGTTGAGAAAACTCTATTTCTAGAGGCACAGGCAAGATGTCTGTGCCAGGACCAAGAACATTGTGAGAGACACATGGAGGTGAACATACAAATCATTGAAAACAGCTGTTTTTGTGGCATTTTGTGTTATTCTGGAATGTTTTGGTTTTGTGTAGAAGGATACAGGGGAATATAGTCCCATGAGCCCTGGTCATGGCAGCTTATATGTTGAACCTGTGGAACTCATCTTTTGCCAGAGATAGTTAAGTTAAAAAAAACAAAAAACAAAAAAAACATTCATTTAAATGTCACTATATATGTTGGTCAAAAAATTGAGGTTGGTAGGATTTTTAAAATGTTTTCGAAAGAAGTCTAATGCTCACCAAGGCTGCATTTATTTGATCAAAACACAGTGAAAACAGTAATATTGTGAAACATTACCGTTTTCTGTTTTATTGAATTTTTAAATGTCATTTATTCCTGTGATGGAAAAGCTGACTTTTCAGCAGTCCTTACTCCAGTGGCACATAATACTTAAGAAATAATTAGAATGTGTTAATGGTGCTCAAGAAACATTTCTTATCAATTTTGAAAACAATTGTGTTGCTTAATATTTTTGTGGAACTTTTTCAGGATTTCAGAAATCTTTTCTGACACTGTAAATATCGTAACTGTAATTACTGTTTTTTCTTCTAATAGTAAATCCAGCTATATCATAAATCAGACTGCTCTGTATCACAATGCTTGATGGTGGCATATATTGGATGTGTCTTGTCATAAAGAATCTCTTTAATGTAACAAAGCAACAGAAAACTATTTTTAAAAAACACAGAGCAGAAATATATACATTAACTAAAACCTGTAAATGCTGAGTTCACCAAAAAAAAAGGGAAAAATAACACACTTGTATGACTTTTTTGTGGACAATGTTCGTGCTGCTCCATACAATGAAAGTGGGTCAGGAGCACCTAATCTTCTGAAGTCTATTGTTTTCTGTGTTAAACAGAACTGTGCTATTTGAAATGTGCTATTTGGTGAAAATCTTGCCTTTTAAAACCTCAACAGCAGAATAAATTTTATAGCTGGGATTTGTGCCTTATGAAGTGTGCTCACAAGAGGCCGCCATTAGACCATTTTCCTTCTGTTACAACTTATTTATTGCTGCGGAGTGAAGTAAAAGTTTGACAATTGCCACACTGGACAATGACAACATGACAGATATCCGGCAACGTGCAGGTACTAAACATCTGCATGACTATACTTCAAACGGTAGAAAAGTAAGCTTTTTTTTCTCTCCCAATTTACTACTTGCTAACATATAAATATAAACATAATGCAAATACATAAAAAGGCATTTTAAATTTGTGGCCTTCTAAACGCTTTTGTCAACGTTTAGGACCGCACACAGTTGTAACATAGATGAACGTGATAAACATATGAAAGCCTACAAAAGTCTACTCATCTTTGTGTTTATTGTCGGACAAATATTTGAACATTTGAATCAATTGAATG